>JASDQU011030004.1:9622-21275 GCA_032191745.1 Picea mariana | reverse complement strand
TTTTCTGATATGGCTTGTTTACATGATTCGACAATGAGATCCAGGTTCTTAAGTTTCTTTTTCCATCATGCTTTTACTTTTTTGGTTCGCTTTGGGGAGGGGAGTTTCTCTTGTCTTCTTTTCAGTTCTGATGTGTTGACGTCATGGTTGGAAAAATGGGTCAGCACCTGTTCTTAACTTTCTTTTTCCATCATGCTTTTACTTTTTTGGTTCTCTTTGGGGAGGGGAGTTTCTCTTGTATTCTTTTCAGTTCTGATGTGTTGACGACATGGTTGGAAAAATGGGTCAGCACCTCTTCACAGAAACGCTGATCATTTTTAAAATTCGGCTCCAAATGTTCAAGCAAATCATTTGCCCTCTTTCCGAAGGAAACTGAATTTTGCTATGTTTCCCAAGATTCAGTAACTAGATGCATTATTTTGTTGATGTTATTCTCTACAAGGGCTCTAGATCATGCAAGGAGGGTAGAGGATACTTTCATCTTGGCCGCAGTGGTAGTAGGCACTTTTTTTTCTAAAGGACTGGCAAAATTCTGGGGTTGCAATGAAAGCCTGCTCAAATTCGTTGAGGTGTTCTTTCATTCTGGCATTTTCCGCTTCAATTCCTCCAATGGAATCATGAAGAGCATCACTGGTTACTTAGTGAAATAAGGAGATTTGGGATGGCCACATTTTCCTAAAGTTAATCTCTATGCAAGATTTTCCTTTCCTGTTTGTTACATCTCTCTTTTCAATGACCATATTTTTAGATTAGCTATCAAAAACAGTGCTCTAGAATACGAAGGATTCATCTTCGCCAAAAATTTTGGTCTCAGCTATTTCCACTGTGAACAACCCAATTTTGTGCATGTGCTTAGTTTCAATTTCAAGTTGCACCTGTTCACTTTGAATTTTGGGTTCGTCTGCCTGCCCTACATTGTTTTTTCTCTTCTTCGTGAGTGGAATTTTGTGAGAACTATCACTTTTTATGCGAGGAGGGTTCTTATCTCCTCCTCCGTTCGAATATTTGTGGGTTGATTTCTTACTAGGTTGGGCCATTGAAGCAATTCTCCGTGATGTCGTGCTCTTGGGAGTGTTTCCGGGGGACTGGGCACTCTTCTCACTGGATACTTTTCCCTGTTGTCTGTACAATTTAGTCATGCTTTGAAATGTATTTGCGTTGCAATTGCCAGAAGCAGCATTGTTGTCATCACTGTTCCTATCTTCAGTCACGTGTCTATGGATAAAAGAGTTGTTAAAGCCAACTTCTAGTAATTTTTCTCGAAAAATCCCATTAGGGTCGAACCCTTTTATCCTTTCAGCATACATTAGGTTCAATTTCTTGAAATCGCAGACAAATTTGTCAATCTTGTTGACGTTTCTACACACGAAGTCTCCGACTTTCTAGGGCAGAGGAATGAACTGTTTTTTTTTTTCTTGTCATGGAAAAAATGCAACCAATGGTTGTATTGCCTTGCTATTTCTGCAACAAACAGCTTGTCTATGATGTGGCATGGAAGGAAAGAAGGATTTTCCTTAGAGCCAAAGACCATGAGTACACTGTGATTTTCCTTTTGTTCAAGTGTGCCCTTCTTCTTCAAAAACTTGATTGCCTGGACAAACATCTAGGGAGCATCCTTCCCTAACAACAAATCTTTGAAAACTGAGACAAAGACATTAAAAATTTCATAAAAACAATGGGAGGCCTTGTGCCTCCACAGGGCCTAGTACCACAATGTTATTGGGTTGAATCCAAAGTTTATTTTATTGGAAAGAGAAAGTTTTGGAAATGGACAACAATGCACTATTGTGAAAATCAAGTAGGATGACATATAAAATTTATTTGATTCTTTAAATCATGACAACTGGGAACAGATCTCAATGGAAATTAGCTTCCCCCAATCGAAAATGAGTTGTTCCTTGACTGTGAAGTACAAAATATAAATAATTATATTGGAAATGCTTGTTGTGGATGCATGTCCCGTTATTCTTTTAAACAACCAAGAAATTTCCCAGAATGGATTTCTAAAGGAACTTACCTGCAACTTTGTGATATCTTGAGGAATTGTTGTCAAGTCTTCTAGGAACTTGGCCAATATGTCTAACCTGTTATCATGTTTTTCTAGGAACTACTTGCAGTCTTGTCCTCTGAACATTAATGTTGGCTCCGACAATTTTAACATCTTGCGGAAGACCTGAGGTGACAAAGAAACAGGAGAATGGTCACACAGTGGAATAATTCTTTGGCTTGGAATATATTTTTTTGCGCACCAAGAGACCACCTCCTTATAGTCAAAAACCTAAGGGACACAGCCCGCACGAGCGATTCCGGAGTTCCAAATAACTTTGTTCTGGGCAGAATGGGATGAATAGTAAAAGTATGCCCTGGACCACTAGAAGTTCTAGTCCTGATGTCCGAAGATATTTACTGTATCTCCACAAAACTGATGTCGACCTACTTCCATAAGTCTACAAGAACGTTTGTTTTCTCTAGACGATGGATGAAATGAAAAGTTGGAAGGGATAATATAACCCTGCACAAATCTTGGTCCAATGCATGTGAATGGGAGATCTCCTCGAGACTTTCGTTCATTAATGACAATTTGGACGGTTGTTGCATGATGTGTTGTTATCATTAAACACTAGTAATTGCATACATAGAAATGCGAACATGGCGGATACGGCAATGAGCTATTAAGAATTATATATTTCTTGAGTGGGCCAACACGACGACGCATGTTCAAGATGAACAATTGGAAGGGACAAAATAACTCTCTGCAGATCTTGGTTTAATGCGTAATAATGGGAGATCTCCTTGAGTGTTTCACTCATTAATGAAAATGTTGATGATTCTTGCATGGTCAACTGTTACCATGACAGGTTTCTAATTACATACTAAGAAAGTATGGAGGTCGCGGCTACGGGAAAAAGCAGCTTCAAAATAGGGTTACAAGGTACAACCGTTGGAGGTGAGGGCGCGAGGGTCAAATTGTATGTCTAGAAGTTTTTGAGTGCAATACGTGTAACACCGAAGAGGGTATGGTAGGACAACCCAGAGGGAAATTTGTATATCACTAGTAAGAACATAATTAATGTATATTAGGAAGGACAGGAAGTTAGTGGGGATGGAAAGCGGCAACAGATACTTTGAAACATTTGTGAGTCATGGTAGAGTGAAGCTTATGAGTTCTAGGAGTTCGTAGTGGAATTGTAGATGATGGAAGTTTTGATTGCATGATGTATAACACGAAACAATAAGCAGTAGAGTTGGAAAGTGTCAACTGCAGCCATAAAATTGGCTAAGTATGGAAAGGAACAACGGTTGGTCGGATTCGTCATGTGAGGATATAGATGGAGATGAAGATATGTCAGCCCACCAACACTGGAACCCGCGATCATAGAAAAGTGACTAAGTATATAACCACAAAGTGATAATACATGGGAAGAAGAAAAGGGAAAAAGGACTAAGGAGTCCACGGTGGAATTTTAAATCACAGAAATTTTGAGTGCAATATGTATATCACGGAACATGAAGCAGCAGAGTTCGAAAGTGCCAACCCGGAAAGCGTTGCCATAAAATTGGCTAAGTATGGAAAGGAACAATGGTCGATCGGATTCATCATGTGAGGATATAGATGGAGATGAATATGTGTCAGCCTGCCAACATTGGAACCCGCCATCATAGAAAAGTGACTAAGTATATAACCACAAAGCGATAATACATGGGAAGAAGAAAAGGGAAAAGGGACTTAAGGATTCCGCGGTGGAATTGTAAATCACGGGAATTTTGAGTGCAATATGTATAGCACAGAACAAGAATAAATAGAGTTCAAATGCGCCAACCCAAAATAGTGACTAAGAGTTGAAGATTTTGTGAACCCGTCAACACGAGGATCCAAAATAGGCTGGCAAGGTCTCCCCAGAAGATGTGAGGTCCCAACGGTCAAATTGTATCATTCAGAACATTTCAATTCATAATATGTAACATGGAAGAGGGGACTATGTCAAAACCTGGTAGTCAATTTGTATATTGCAGAGGGGCATATGCGAACTATTTCATATCAGTGTGTGCAGTTGTCACTAGTAAGAGCATAACCAATGTATATTAGGAAGGACGAGAAGTTAGTGGGGATGGAAGGAAGTGACAAATAGTTTGAAACATTTGTGAACCATGGTAGCGTGAAGCTTTTCGAGTTCGAGGAGTTGCGATGGAATTTTAGATCATGAAATTTTTGAGTGCAAGATGTACATCATAGAACAAGAAGCAGCAGAGTTCGAAACCACCAACTCAACAACCGCAGCCATATAATTGGCTAAGTATGGAAAGCAACAATGGTCGATCATATTCATCATGTGATTATATAGATGGAGATAAAGATATGTCATCCTACCAACGCTGGAACCCACGATCATAGAAAGGTGACTAAGTATATAACCAGAAATCCATAATACACGGGAAGAACAAAAGGGAAAAAGGACTAAGGAGTCCACAGTGGAATTGTAGATCACGGAAATTTTGAGTACAAGATGTGAACCTGGTAGTCAATTTGTATATTGTGGAGGGTTGGATGCCAACTGTTTCATACCATTGTGTTGAGTTCTCACTAGTAAGAGAACAACCAATGTATATTAGGAACGACAGGAAGTTAGTGGGGATGGAAGGTAGCGACAGATACTTTGAAACATTTTTGAACCATGGTAGAATGAAGCTTGCAAGTTTGAGGAATCCGTGGTGGAATTGTAGATGATGGAAGTTTTGAGTTCAATATTTATATCATGGAACAAGAAGCAGCAGAGTTCGAAAGCGCCAACCCGACAAGCGCGGCCATTAAATTGGCTAAGTATAGAAAGGAACAGTGGTCGATCAGATTCGTTATGTGAGCATATAGATGGAAATGAAGATATGTCATCCCGACAATGTTGGTACCTGCGATCATAGAAAGGCGACTAAGTATATAACCAGAAGGAAATAACACACGAGAAGAAGAAAAGGGAAAAAGGGTTGAGTGCACAGTGGAATTGTAGAGAATTAAAATTTTGAGTGCAAGATGTATATTGCGGAAGAAGAACCAGCAGAATTCGAAAGGGCCAACCTGAAACAGTATCCAAGAATTGGACATTTCATGAACCTAGAAACAGGAGGATCCAAAACATCCTGACAAGGTCTCTCCAGAAGACGCGAGGCCCCAATGTTCAAATTGTATCAATCAGAACATTTGAATGCATAATCTGTGACATGGAAAAGCGGACGATGTCAAAAGCTGGTAGTCAATTTCTATATTGCCGAGGGTGTGATGCCAACTATTTCATACCAGTGTGTCCATTTGTCACTAGTAAGAGCTAATTTAGTATTGAAAATAAGTGCAATGTTGAGCCAGCTAGCCCACAGGTCCACTTGTCAATTTGTATATCACGGAATTTTGAGTGCTATTTGTATTGCATGGAACAATGGAGGGCCAATTTTGAGCCTGCCTGCATGAGAACCTGCGATCCAAAAAGTGGCTACATATGGAATGCAGAGTCCGTACATGCTCTATAAAATCTCATGTCCATACTCTATAGTCCCATAATACACAAGAAGAAAAAAAGGGAAAAAGGATGAAGGAGTCTGCGGTGGAATTGTAGTTCATGGAAATTTTGAGTGGAAAATGTATATCATGGAACAAGAAGCAGCGAAGTTCGAAAGTGCCAACCCGACAACCGCGGGCATAAAATTGACTAAGTATGAAAAGGAATAGTGGTCGGTCAGATTCGTATGGAATGCAGAATTCTAGGAATTCTGCATTCAATTTGTATATTGCGGAATTTTGGGTGTTATTTGTAGGGCACGAAACAATGTAGGACAATTTCAAGCCCGCTCGCGCGAGAACCCATGATCCAAAAATTGGCTTTGTATGGAATGCAAACTCTGTACATGCTCTATAAAATCTCATGCCCATACTTTATAGTCCCATAATACACAGGAAGAAAAAAAGGGAAAAGGGATGGAGGCTGCGGTGGAATTGTAGATCACAGAAATTTTGAGTGGAAAATGTATATCATGGAACAAGAAGCAGTAGATTTTGAAAGAACCAACCCGACAACCGCGAGCATAAAATTGACTAAGTATGAAAAAGAACAACGGTCGGTCGAATTCCTCATGCGAGGATATAGATGGAGATGAAGATATGTCAACACAGCAACGTTGGAACCCGCGATCATAGAAAGGAGACTAAGTATATAAATAGAAAGTGATAATACATGGGAAGAAGAAAACGGAAAAAACAATAAGTATATCATAGAAGAACATCTATTATTTTCTTATTAATGCAAATCCTTTCGAACCCGTGCTGAGTTCTCACCAGTAAAGGCATAAATTTCAGATCATGGAAGTTCTTTGGGTGCAAGATGTATATGAGGGAATAGGGGACATAGGTGTTGGATATCGCAAATCCGAGACTAGGTGATTACATAATTGGCTAAGTATTGAAAGGGACTGTGGTCAGTCGGGCTCATGGTATGAATATATAGATAAATAATTTCCAATTTGTGAATCCATTAGGCCATGATCATATAGCTGCGACTAAATATAGAACCATAAATGGATAATAGAGGGGAGGGGGAAGAGAATTAAGAGTTTTTATACATTCCAGCGGACAAATTGTATATTGCAGAACTCAGGGCGCTCTTTTCAACTCGCCGAAAATTTGAAACACAATTTTGAGGTCGTCAATCTGGTAACCCACAATGGAAAAAGTGTGAAAGTATGGAACATGAAAACATTGGTCGGGACTTTCTTTTGCTAAGCAAGATCTTCTTTTCATTTTTCTGGACAACTTCTCTAGGGATGGTTGGTTGTCCCTACTTTTTCTTATTAATGACGATATTTTTACGCTTTTTGCATGATGTCGTTCTAGTATTAAACCTTTGGTGTTGCATAACTGGAAAGAAGTATGGGGATGGGAAAAATAGGAAACATTGACTAGGACTTGGAGTTTTCATCAACCCGCCAACGTGAGGATCCAAAATATGGTCACAAGGTTTCTCTAGAGGACGCAAGGCCCCGACAACCAAATTGTATAGTTCGAAACATTTCAATGCATAATGTGTAACATGGAAGAGGGGACGATGTCAGAGTCTAGTTGTCAATTTGTATATAGTGGAGCAGCGGGCACCAATTATTTCGTACAAGTGTGTCCAGTTGTCACTAGTAAGAGCATAGTTAATGTATATCAAGAAGGACGCGAAGTTGGTGGGGATGGAAGGCAGCGACAGATACTTTGAACAAAGTTAATGTATACGAGGAACCCGCGGTGGAATTGTAGATCATAGATGTTTTGAGTTCAAGATGTATATAATGGAAAAATAAACAACCAAGTTTGTAAGCGCCAATTCGGAAACAACAGCCATAAAATTGGCTAAGTATGGAAAGGAACAGTGGTCGATCAGATTCGTCATGTGAGGATATAGATGGAGATGAAGACATGTCAGCCTGCCAACCCTAGAACTAGATATCATAGAAAGGAAACTAAGTATATATCCATAAAACGATAATAGGCAAGAAGAAGAAAATGTGAGTTCGTATGCGCCAACCCAGCAACCATGGCCATACGATTGACTAAGTATGAAAAGGAACAATGGTCGATCAGATTCATCATGTGAAGATAGAGATGGAGATGAAGATATGTCATCCCATGAGCCCTGCAACCGCCGGTCATAGGAAGATGACTAAGTATAAAACCAAAAAGAGATAATGGATGGGAAAACGAAAAGGGGAAAAGGGATAAGTATCTGACAGTCAGAAAACCCTTTTTTTCCGTTTATTAATGGCAATGTTTTCGAACCCCTAGTGGGTTCTTACTAGTAAAAGCATAAACTGCAGATCATTGAAGTTCTTTGGCTACAAGATGTATATGACATAACAGGGGACATAGGTGCTCGATACCACCAACCCGGGGCCTGGTGGCCAGATAATTGGCTAAGTATTGGCCAAGAGAAAGGTTTGATATCTTTTTTAATAGTATTCATACTAATATATATTATTGGAGAAATTTTTTATATTTATTTGAATAGTATCCATAGTAATATATATCAATGGATTGTTTATGTTTCAAATGTAAATGATCTCCCAATTTGCAGGATCCTCTTGGGTTCGCAAATTTCATTGAAACCACGAAAGTTTTGACTACAAGTTGTATATAACGCAACAAGAAACATGAATTTGCATTGTGGTTTCAATGAGATAAACTCCTTATCATCTATTCATATTGTATTCATTGCAATGACATGAGAAAACGTCGACTCTCCATAAACATTAATATCTAAATTAAATTAAATGTAATGAAAATTTGGTGTGATTTAAGTAATTAAGGTATCTTTAGTCGTTCCTTTATTAATGCAAAGATTTTCGAACCCCTGGTGAGTTATCACTAGTTAAAGCATAAATTGCAGATCACGAAAGCTCTTTGGTTACAAGATGTATATGACGAAACATGGAACATAGTTGTTGAATACCTCAAACCCGGGACTCGGTGGCTAGATAATTGGCTAAGTTTTGCTCAATAGGAAGTTTTTATATTTATTCCAACAGAAGAAGCTACAATATATGCAAGATATTGAACAGGAACATTGTGTCAACACTTGAGCTGTCTTGTTGTAAGTCATTAATTCATTCTATTTACGGGACCCGAAGAATGAAAGCAAGACGGGTCCTCCAATTTCTTTCTTTAAGTATAGGGACCGCACCACACAAGTATGGCCTATGACAAATTATTCTTCAATGTAAAATGTAAGCAACGAACAGAGCAACCTTTTATTTAAATTGAAGTAGTGATGAGAAGAAAGAAAAGCTTGGCTTCCATGTTTAACGACATATAGGGAAAAAAGGTACAAAATAAAATGAAAAGCAATACCAGAGATTGGAAAAAACTTAAAAAAAAAAAAATGCAATGATTCTATATTCAAATAATATGGGTTACAAAATATATCTGAGAGTATTTTCCACAATAATTGTGCTTTGGCCTGTCGCTGACTAGAAAAAATATGTACATTGAAAATATTCGTAAAAAATGAGTTGAATATCAATTTCTAGTCTTGGACTTAATCGGTTCTGCCAATTAGATCTATCCTAGTTTTTTTAATAGCTTGTCTCTTCCAGATATGGCCTATTTGTAGTGGTTTGTTATTCAACATTCCATTGTTTGTCAAGTATTAATTTCCCTCTCTGCCATCGAAAACTTGGCGTTTAAGGTGATTTCCTTACAATGTTCCTGACCATTGACATCCGAGACAACTTAGAAATGCGATCTAGGCCAAATTCAAAGTCGAGGGAGTCGTTTTATGTGACATTAGGTATGGGACGGGAAAAAAATTCAAGTATGTTTTGACTACTAATCTCCCTGTATTGGATCATCTATTTGGTTGAAAATCCTTCCTGAATATTTGTATGTTGAACTTCTTTGTTTTATTACAGTAAATTGGAAGGAACGTGCAAGCTAGCTGCAAAATGTTATTCTGTTGAAGTACATGGATTCTTCGGGCAGCACAAATCTGACAATTGTATCAAATGTTGTAGAACACATCAGCATAGATCTGGAAAGTGTATCAAATGTTGCAGATCTCATCGGAATATATCTTTATTCATAGTAGTGGAAAATATGGCGGCCCACAGAAAGGTCTGGAATATTCGGAGGTGACACCAAATATGTGGAGTCTGCAACTACATCTAGAGGAAACCGAACAAAATTTGACAAAGAACATGGCTTTCTGTCAAGTTGGTTACCACACCCAGAAGTAGCTCAACAAAATTTGAAATGGAAACTTTTGTAGTGATAATATGTCATTTTCTCCACCCATACAGTTTTTGTTACCCGCCTCTAGTTACATTAAAAAATGGAGTAAAATTTTGCATTGTTTGCGAACATCACAGACCATTTTGCAAGCCACAGTAAGTGTGATGCCCCCAAGGAAGAGAAATTCTTGTGTGATCTGTAGAAATTGATACACTTGCCAAATCTGTGTTGTTGGAAGAAACTATATACTTCAACGAAGAAGTATTTTTCACATGACCTGAAAATCCATTACAACTCCCATCAAGAAAACAAAAATTTCAACAAACAAATCTCCAGGCAACCTTTTCAACCAACCAAAGCATAGAATACAGGGAGAACACCAACCAGAAGATACTTGTTCTTTTTATTTCATCCTCTCTGAGTTTCTGTTGGATAATAGATATTTTGTTTTTATTCAAAGCTCACATCACATAAAACCAGTCTCTCTTCTTTCATCTAGGCCTCAATTGCATCTCTAAGTTGCCTTACATGTTCATGACCAGGACCATTAGAGTGAAGGCATGCTAAAGTGCAACTCTTTGATGATAGAGAGAAATGGCAACAAGCATTTAAAAGAAACATTCGATGATCTTTCCTAGATTTTGTGTTAATTCGTTTTAATGATAGATGTTCTCGATATTTTCTCTTATTAATGCCAATATTTTTGAATACGTACGCTGAATACTGACTAATAGCACGTATTAACATTCCCATATCCGATCAGATTCTCAAATTTGACATCTAAGATATGCACAATATTAAAGAGGGACATGACGTCAAGGCCTTTGTGGTTGACACGGTCATGCACTATGTCGAAGCCTTTAAGAAAACCAAAAGAGCCATTTTTTTTTTATTTATTTTTTTTCACAAATTCAAAATGCAGGCAAAAGAAATGACCATATCCTATAATATTCGCTTGTCTATTCATTTTAATGGGATATGTCCTCGAGATTTCCATTTATTAAAGCCAACCTTTTCGAACCTGTCTGACCAGTTGTGACTTTCCAAATCATAATTAATGTTTATTGGGAAGGGCGGAAGGTAGCGAGGATGGACAGGAGCGACAAATTATTTTAAATTTTCTGAACCCGGAAACGCGTCAACCCGCCAAACTTTGAAAACTCAACTAAGTATGGAAAGGTAGGTAGGATAGACAAACTCATCGCAGGCAGAGGCACGGTTGCAACTTCGAGGAGTGCGAGGTAGAATTGTAGAGAACGGAAATTCTGGGTGCAAGATGTATACACCGAACATGAGCTGTGAATGGCGGTCGGTCAGAATGACCATAGAAATGTGAGAAACTATAGAACCAGAAATGCAGTTTACAAGAGGGAAAAAAACTGGAGAGAACAACTATATCGCTCACACAACAAAACTTACTCTCATAAATATGAAACCATATTAAGACATAAACCATGGAAAAAATATCGCTAGCTATGAAATATAGTTTGAGGTTGACAAACTCTGCTTCAACGCATAAGAGATGCAATTTACATCGACTACAAAAAAAATTGTATGTTATTTTATCTTAATAGTATTTTATAGAGAGTCCATTGAAAAATAATGTAACAATAGATCCAACTATAGATGCATCATCCCAACATTGCAACCCCTAGGCAAATGATGCACGAGCATCGTAAGTAGCCAGTTGAGCAAGCATGAAGGCAGAAGACAATTGGGAAAAGCACAGCACACATTTTGCACATTTTGAAATGTTTTTGAAAAATTAATGAACAAATGTTAATGTAGTAGCTAGAAGTGTACTTACATTTATATCTGGCTGTTGTAAACAGATCGTGAGCGATTTGCTCTCATCTGTCAATGTAAAAGGCATTTAAGCCCAGTTAATGAAAGTAGGTAGATTTC
>JASDQU011030001.1:36468-49412 GCA_032191745.1 Picea mariana | reverse complement strand
GAAAAAATCAGTTGATTCCCATCCAATTTTTGTATGTGCCGTCAAATAATCTCAAAGCTTATCGTAAACTCGGATTTTACCAATCATTGGGATATTGGCAAGTTGAGACGCGGAGAAGATTTCTATGATAGATTGTTGGTACCAACAATGGATCTTTTAGTAATTTTAATCTATTAACGGCTGTGTATTTTGTTTTCGTATATATCAACAATTCAATGCGACTTCTTTAATAATAAGTTTATTAAAAAAATAATTACACTGTTACAGTTTGAGTGGTTCTAATAGTTAAGAACATGTGTTTTTTCTTAAGAGGTTATAGGTTCAAATCCAGAAGAGGTAGGGTATGTATACCTTCGTAAACTTTACCAATCAAATTGCTAGTAACTTGACCTTAACCTTAAAAATAGATTATTTATTATTATTATTATTATTCCAAAAAATAATTACACTGAAATTATATTGTTTTTCCATCTAACTTAAGAAAATTTTCCTTAATGCTAATATTAATTATCAAACATAAAATTGGTTGATACAGTGATTCACATTCACACAAATTCATAAAGTGTTATTTTTGGTAACTTTCACACATATCGAGTGTTGTCAATTATCAAACATAAAATTGGTTGATACAATTATTCACATTCACACAAATTCATAAAGTGTTATTTTTAAGTAACTTTCACACATATCGAGTGTTGTCAATATAATGGTAATATAATTGATCATTTTCAATGTAATTGTGTATTTTTATATCCCTA
The DNA here is from genome assembly GCA_032191745.1 of Picea mariana. Lineage (NCBI taxonomy): Eukaryota > Viridiplantae > Streptophyta > Pinopsida > Pinales > Pinaceae > Picea > Picea mariana. Next base: position 48,654 of record JASDQU011030001.1, on the reverse strand, counting down.
ATGGAGTGTTGCATTTGTAATGAAAATATAATCCACAATGTTCAATATATATAATTACATCGATAATGTTCAAAATTGAGGTGTTTTTAGTTTTTATATTTTAAATTATAATAATATTGATTAGTTTTTCTTCCTATACATTTTAGATGTAACATCAAAATCTTACAACCTACTATAATCAATTGAGTAATTAAAATTTACTTTCTAGTTGATCCAGTATTTATAACCCTTTTGTAAAGGGGATTAAGAAAAAGAGTAAGCAGTCATAAATAAAGAGATATAAGCATATTTAATTAACAACAAAGTTATGTTTTGGATAAATATAGACATCGTAGGAATGTGTATGTAGATTAGGGAACTTACCATGTGGGGCAGTGGAGAGTCAAATTACCATCCTCTTGCGTCCTGTCATGAGTTGAAGCCACTTATGTGATTTCAATGTGTATTAAATTGGTTTCGAACTCAGATTCACACGGTCTCGTGTAAAGATCCAGATTCACACGGTCTCGTGTAAAGATCCAAATTTAGAGTTCTTCGAGGAAAAGAAAGAAAACGTTCCCAGCTACCACTAGAGTGCGCCTATTTAAAGACTTTCATGGCGTTATTCAAAGATTTTCCTTTATTCCTTGTTAATGGTGTTTTCAATAATTGTTAATGGTGTTGCATTACTATTATTCTAGATTTTAAATGATATTATGGATTGGTTATACTGTTCGAAAATCTTAAAAAATGTTCGTAACATGTTTTGAACAAGCGTTACATGGCAGCGGAGTCGTGTCAGGTTAGGAGTAAATGTGAGGTAGTAGAGACAAGTAGGTAGAAAGTTGAAGTAGATGTGGTTTGCATATAGAACATAGTAAAGTAAATATATAGTTTTATATATATGAAATATGTACTTTTATACATACGAAATATGTACTTGTATAAAGTATATATTTAGATTTATACATATGAAATTTGTACTTTTATAAAGTATGGGGAAAAGATTTTATAGAGCATGCACGGAGCCATCATTGCATACTTAGCCAGTTTTTGGATCGCGGGTTCTCGGGGTGGCGGGTTTAAAGTTTGGCCTTTTATGTTCCATGGCCTACAAATAGGACCGACAGTTTCGCGATATACAAAATGACAGGCGGAGTGGTGGACTATAGAAATTTATTAGAAATTAATAATGTCAGTTATAAAATAGAATAGTAATAAGGTATGTTACATAGGTTCATGGAGAAAAACACTAAAAAATTAGCATTGTTGAACTATTTTGCTTTAAAACTAAGGCTTTTCTTGGACAAAAAAGATATAGCATTACCAAATTGGTTTTCTTTGCACATGTTTTACAGAGCATGGACGGAGCGATCATTCCATACTTAGCCAGTTTTTGGATCGCGGGTTCTTAGGCTATCGATTTGAAAAATGGGCCTCTATTGTTCTGTGCCCTATACAAATTGACAAGTGGGCTTGCAAACTATAAAAACTTATTATAAAATAAAAAATGTATGTTACATATCTCTGGAAATTACATGAACATTTAAAACATCAACGTCGTTGAAGAACAAAAAATTAGCATACAATAGGAATTTTGCACCCAATAATTCCATCATATACATGAGATAGTAATTTATAGAAGATTATAACATTGTGCGAAGATTTATACTAATTTGTATCATGCTATAAAACTTCATACATTTTGTACTGAACAATTACACAGTTGCAGGTTGGCAGAGTTCCAGGTTCACACTTTTCATGTCTAGTGTGTTACGTGATATACATTTTGCACAAAAGACTTCGGTAATATACATTTTGCAGCGAACAATTCTGTGATATACATGGAAGAGAGCAATTTATAGAATATTATAACGTTGTATGGAGATTTAAAGTAATTTATATAATGCTATAACATGTCTTAGTTAATGAATAGTATAAGCTATTTTTTAAATTTTATTCAATATTTTTTTTTATAAGTAAGATTGTATAAAAGTCTGTCAAAATGAAGGAGTATAGAGAATTTTCATGGTTTCAAGCTGTAAATATTGAGCTTCCCTGAGGGAAAACCAACTCAGCTAGGCAAACCACTTCATAACTTAAGTGTAGATTGTCACTTATACAAAAAGAGTTCAAAATTCTGGCATGTAAGGGTGGGCACTAGAACTGTAGAAAGTGTAGATAGCCTAATTATAATAACCATGGACAAAATGCATGAAAGGTCAGCATGCACATGACAAAACAACAGACAAAAACAAATCACCAATATGGGTTGTAGTGCGACGACGCGGCCATGCAGAAGGCACGAAATTTCGTGTCCCCAGGAGGAGGCGGCTCCTTCTGGAGTGGTGTGCGGTCCAGTTGCATAGCATTCTCTGTCTCTGATGGCAGGTGCTCTTCCTTCTAGATGTGCTCCAAATGTGATGGAAGCCTCTGGTCCTCGCAGTCTACGTCTACATGGCCCAAATTTTCCAATGGCAAGACTAGTGCCGAGGATGTTGCTGCTTGGGTTGTTGTTGATTGGGCTACCTATGGTGTGGGGAGATGAGCACCTTGTAACGCGGAGAACAAATGCAAGAGTTGAGAGGCTTTGTCATCCAAGCTCTGTAGGCAGAACCGAAGGTCGTTCATGTCTTGACGCAGGTCGAATACCAGGCTCTGCACTAGTGCAAGGCCTGTTTGCCACTCGCATTTTGGGTCAGCATTGGAACCTGCTCGAGATTGGGGTTGCCATCATGAATTTTGACTGGCTTCCGGACCATCCATCTGAAATTGGGTGTCGTGAAGCTAGTCCTGAAGTGATTGGGTGGCCGAAGAGTTGGGAGGGGCCAAAGGGCAGTCAAGCTCCTCCATTCTGTTGGCAAGGGACACAGGAAGGGGCGAGAGAGATGCGGGAATTTGAGTCAACTACACCAGGGAGGAGAACAAGGTGGCCGAAGAGGAGGAAGATAACAGGGAGGGAGCATACAGGGGACACAGGACTAGGAGAGGTCGGTTTGGCTGGAAGGTTGGTCGGCCTTTGGATTTCCTTCATAGCCGAGGCATCTCCGGGACAATGGGAGAGAGAAAACACGGCAGGAATAGAGCAGGGTAGGACAAATGCAGAGTAGGGAAAGGATGGGCAGAAAGCCAAGCTCTGAGAAGAAAAGGCAGGAAAGAATGAGCCATCTGGACCTGCTGGAGAAATTGAAATAGGTCGGGTAGCTAGTGAGTTCCATAAATGGCCGCACGTGTAGAATAAAGGCGCAGCGAGGGTGCTGGTCCCTCAAAAGGATATGAAGGCAAAGCAAGGTGCACTAAGAGTAATGATGCCATGCCTCGAGCAAGATGAACTTGAACTGATTAGGCAGTTGGGAGTGAGTGGCACGTGGTCGTCACATCATTGGTGCCACAGAGTATTGCTCCTGGCTGCTCTACTCGACACATGTGTTGTACTAGCAACCCATCCGCGGGAAAGGAAATAAATGCGAAGGAGTACAGACACGTGGGCATGACTATTGTTTAGATATGATTTTCATACAGTCGTGGAAAAAATACACAGAAATAGTAATAACGGGCTAGTGCGCTGAAATTCGAACTTTGTTGTTCCGTGGCCTACAAATTGCACCCAGAGTTCCGCGACATACAATTTGACAATTAGAGTTGTGGACTATTTGATATTTAAGGGCGTACTTATGTTACAAAGAAGAGTTGCTAGATACCAAATATGTAATTTGATTAAGTAGATATATAGACCATTGTGGTTGTCAGGCTAGCAGGCTGAAAATTGTGCTTCCACAGGTTCGTGGACAAAAGCATAAAAAGACTACCAACACCGAATTAGTTTTCTTTAAAACAAAGGCATCCGAGCTTCATTCCGGGTTGTCGGGGTGGTGGGCTGAAAATTAGGCTACTGTTGTTCTGTGGCCTACAAATAGCACCGAGAGTTCCGCGAAATACAAATTGAGAAGCGGTTTTGTGGACTATTTGAATTTTTGGATCATGGGTTCTCGGGTTGTCGGGCTGAAAATTGGTTTTATGTTGTTCTGTGGACTACAAATAGCACTGAGAGTTCCATGATATACAAATTGACAAGTGGTCTTACAGACTATTTGAAATTTTGGATCGCGGGTTCTCAGGCTAGGGGGCTGAAAATTGGCCTTCTGTTGTTCTGTGGCCTACAAAAATCAAATATGTAATTTGATGAAGTAGATATATAGAGCATGCATGTAAGCTTCATTCTGGGTTTTCGGGATTGCAGGCTGAAAATTGGGCTTCTATTGTTCTGTGGCCTACAAATACCACCAAGAGTTCTGTGATATACAAATTGCCATGCTGCTTTGAGGACTAGAATTTTTGAATGGCAGGTTCTCGGTCTGGCGGGCTGAAAATTGGGCTTCTATTACTCTGTGGCCTACAAATAGTCCATAGAGTTCCGCGATATACAAATTGAAAAACGAACTTGTGAACTATTTGAAATTGAAGGTTCTCGTGTCGAATAAGTTTAGCATTCCCAAATTAGTTTTCATTTTTACATATGCTGCTGGAGTAAAAAAAAAAAAATAGTACTGACGTCTGTTACATAGGCTGGTGGAGAAAAGTATGAAACAAATATGATTCCCGAATTTTATTTTTTTTAAAAGCGGCTTCTCAACTTAGGCATTTTTTGGATCGTGGGTTTTCATGTTGGGGACCTAGAAAACATGCTTTTGTTCTTCTGTGCCCTACAAATAGCACCAGCAATTCCGCAATATACAAATTGAGAATCACACTTGTGGAGTATTTGAATTTTAAGGAGCTCGTGTTCGAAAAATTCAGCATTCGTGGATTAGTTTTATTTACATAGGTTTTACATACACTAGTGGAAAAGAGGGGAAAAAGTATAGTACCAGTGTCTATTACATAGGGTGGCGGGAAGAAGAACAAAATAAATAGAATTTTCGAATTAGTTTTCTTTAAAACAGGGGTTGTTCGACACAAGAAATTGAAATTTATGAAATTATAGGTTCCTGCAAACCATAAACTATACATAGAAAATACGTAATTTTTTAAAGAAGACATTTACTTTTATAGATACGAAATATGTACTTTCATAAAGTATGGGGATGAGATTTTATAGAACAACGATGGAACCCTCATTCCATGTCCTACAAAGAACAGGTAGAGATAGGCGGTGTACAAATTGAGAAGCAGGCTTGCGGACTATTTTAATTTTAAGGACCTTTGTGACAAACATTGTGCAGGACATGTTGCAAAGATGAAAGAAATGACAGTCTCTTTACGTTTGAGTAGAAAGAAAGTAGTGAACACAATTTTACGACATTTATATAAAAATATAATAAAACGTGTTACATATTGCTAAAAATTTAAAGAAACATATATATATATATATATATATATATAAGTGAAATCTGATATCTGAAATTTGAGTAAGTGATTTATGTCATAGTCCATTCTGAAAATGAAAAATTTAGGAAGACATAAAAGCAAGAGAAAAACTAGCCTTCCCGAATTAGAGAATAGACAGAATCCTCATTCCATACTTAGCCAGTTTTTGGATCGCGGGTTCTCAGGGACCTGAAAAGCAAGTTTATGTTGTTCCATGACCTTCAAATAGCACTGAGAGTTCTGTTATGTACAAATTGATAATGGGACCTGTGGACTATTTGAATTTCAAGGGGCTTGTGTCCCAAAAATTTAACAGTCGGGAATTACTTTTCTTTACATAGGTTTTACACACAATGGTGGGAAAATGTACAAAAAATATAGTACCAATGCCTATTACACAGGGTGGTGGACAGGAGGACCAAATAAATATCATTCATGAATTAGTTTTCTTTAAAACAGGGGCTGATGGATACAAGAAATTGAAATGTATCAAAGTATAGGTTCCTGGAGAGCATAAATTATACATAGCAAAAACATAATTTTTTAAATTAGATATTTACTTTTATACATACGAAATATGTTCTTCTATAGAGCATGTACGGAACCCTCATTCTATATAGTGTGACGGAGCCCAGATTACATACTTAGGTAGTTTTTGGAGAGCGGGTTGTCGAGTTGGGGGGATGAAAATTGGACAAAAATGAAACATGTTGCATATTCCTGGAAATTTAAAGAAACATATATATGTGTGAAATATGATATGTCGAATTTGAGTAAGTTATTTATGTTATACTTTATTTTGAAAAAGAAAAAAAAAGAATAGAGATAAAATAAATAGAACGACTTCACATTCAGCATAGCTGAAGATAAAAAATCCAGGAAGACATAAATATATAAGGAGACAAAATAATATTTTTATTTGGAATATATGAAAAAAATAATAGTTTGTTACATATCACTGGAAATGTAAATGTGTTTGTCATATAGACTAGGATTGGGGCTCCCGCGGACCATAATATAAATATGTACAAGAAATAGGAGTGTGGAAATAAGTTGGACACGCTAGAATGTAATACCTAAAAAGTAGAAATGCGAAGATCAGTTTTTGTCTATAGATTTCTACTCAGAAAAGGAATAACTGGATTGAGAAAGAAAGTACTATCACTATACACTTATAGGGATGGTACGTATAAGTAATTTTTGTGTTTGGTTTATCATGCCTTTCCCTACTGGTTTTTGTGGGTAGCTCGCTTCAATAACTAGATTGATACACAAAGGATTTATGCATTTTCCTGTTGGATTTTGTGGCTGATGCACTTCAAGTTCTCTTCAATATAGCTTCTCAAGGGGGCAACATTGTTTTCATTGCGGATTTGAATGTTGAAAACTTCATTTTCTAATTCGCTTAGATCAATTGAAAGTTTACACAGACCTTCATGAATGTCTCCATTCTATAGCGAATACCCGACTAGCCAGTTGTCCACCTCTTCTTCATCAAATTCAAGAATTCGGTAAAAAAATTCTAAAGACAATGCCTTCAAATTATCAACTTGTTGATCAAAAGCTTGCTTGGTTAACATCAGCGAGTTGAGGATTAAGCTGGGGTCCTGGAAGCCATTTGTCTTTCTTGTTAAGTCTATTTTGGTGGGCTTTGTGAATAATGTTTCTTTCTTTGATATTGATTGCTCACACAATTGCACAATTAGGTATAGGTTCTTCACTTTCTGTTTCTAGCATGCTTCTAATTGAGTGATCCTTTTTTTGGACGGGAGATCATGTTGTGTTCTTCTCGTCTCTGGCATGTTGTTGACATGAAAGGAAAAAGGGATGATCAAGTGCACATATAAAGTTTCTTCATTCTTTAAATCCGTCTGCAGAAGTAGGAGCAAGTTATGTGCCCTGCTCCCTAGGGAATCCATATTCTGTGATGTTTCCCAAGCCTTGGCAATCAGTTCTATTATTTTGTTGATATTTTTCTCGACATATTGTCTACAAGATGAGAGGAAGCTGGAGGACCCTTTTAGATTTGTTGCAGGGGTGCACGTAGTTGCAGGCATGGCTATTTCCAATGAACTTCCAAGCAATGGAAAAGGAAACAAAGCTTCCTCTAATTCCTTAATCCGGTTCTTTAGTCTGGCATTTTCGGCTTCAATGACTCTAACGAAATCATGAAGAGCATATCTAGTTGCCCTGTGAAGTGCAGAGATTTTGGATGCGTGCATATTAGCAAGGTCGTGTTCTAAAATATGTTTTCTTTTCTTATTTTTTACATCTCTTTTTTCAATGATTAAATTTTTTGATTCGGTTTCAAAAACAATGCTCTGGAATACGAAGGATTCATCTTCATCAAAAATTTCGGTACAAACCATGTCCATTGAGCAGGCATGTTGAATTATGTGTGTGGGTTGATCAAGGTTGCAAAATATGCTTTCCAGCTCAGTGTCAAGATCCATGTTTTGACGGTAAAATTCGAGCTGCTCTGCCTCCCCTACAATTATTTTTTCGTTCTTCTTCACAGGAAGCTCTTGAGGAAGATGTTCACTATGTCTCTACAAAATTGTTGTGCAAATGATGGCAATAGTTTATTAAAAGGTTGGCTGGCTCCAGATGTTGTTTGAAATGAAGAAATGGAGGGGACAATATAACCCCCCGCAAACATTGCTTCAATGCATGCGAATGGAAAATCTCCTCATTAATGACAATATCTATGCGTGTTGTATGGTGACCTGTCAGAAGTAAAACTTAGTTATTGCAAACTTATAAGTGCGAAGGTGGGGGTTACAGCCAACAACATTTAAGGATAGGAGGTTTCGTGAACGAACCAAGCTGGCGGCGTGCAAATGACATTGCATGGTATTTGAAATTAAGACTGGGAAGCGATTGGAGGTTTCATGAACAAAGAAAAATGGTGATGTGTGAATGACATTCCATGGCATTTGAAGTTAAAACTGGGAAGGGAGAAGAAAATGCTTCGCAAAAATTGCATTAATGGAAAAACTTCTCGAGCCTTGCGTGCATTAATGACAGCTTAGATGGTAGTTGCACGATGACCTGTTAGCATTAAATATTTAGAAAGAATACACACACACACACGTACACACACACACACACATATATATATAAACAATATTTTTTATCATTCACATGTGCGAAGGTAACGACCACGAGGAAGAGCAAGCAAGGAAGGAATGGCCAAGTCTAAAAGTGCATGGTTCGGGATCATGGTTCTCAGGTGGGCGGGTTCAAAATAAGGCCTCTATTGTTTGGTGTTCTACAAGTAGCACACAAAGTTCCGCGATATACAAATTGAGAAGCGGACATGCGGGCTAGCCGAGATTTGATAAACCATCTACAATTTCTGGATCACGGGTTCTTGGGATGGTGGGGTAAAAAACGACGCTCTATTGTTCGGTGCCTTGCAAATATATTATGATAAGAAATTGAGAAGCGGATTTGTGAGGTGACCGGCTCAGCATTCTACTTCAGGGTTGGTGGGCTCCCACAAACAAGCAATACATATTTGCGGGTTGTACATTGGGTTGATTTCTGCCATATAGAAATTGGGTTCTCGGGCTGGTGGGTTCAAAATTGCCTAAGCAAAGCAAAGGGCTCCATCCGACTCCCACTGCACATTTCATAATTCATGTGCAACACCAAGCCTATGATTACCAGATCAGTGTGTGTAGAAACAATGCAAAAGTAAATATGTGCCTTTGTAAAGTATGAACATGAGATTTTATAGATCGTGTACCGATATCACATTCCATACTTGCGGGTTCTCGGATGAGAGGGGTCAAAAAATAGGCCACTATTGTTTCTTGTTTTACAAATAGCACATACAGTTCCACGATATACAAATTGACAAGAGGACTTGCCAGGTGGCTAAAAATTTATAGAGCATGTACAGTTTGTGTATCGCACATTGTCGGGTTGGCGGGGTTAGAAATGGGTCTCTATTGTTCAGTGCCCTACAAATTTCTTATGATGCACAAATCTCTTATTCCATAGTTAGCCGCTTATTTGGATCGTGCACTTGTGAGCTGCACACTATGCCTCTAATGTTCTGTGTCCTGCAAATAACAATTATAGTATGGCGATATACATATTGACAAATGGAATTGCAAGCTAGCTATCTCAACATTGTAGTTCTACTAGATGGAGGGCGTGCAACGTAGTGGCTTCTCGGCGCAAGAAAAAGAAAAAGAAAAAAACATACCTGCAAACAAGTTTGACAAATTCAGAGAAAGTAAAGGAAAAAATGTTTACTATGGAACCAAGGAAGAAAAAGAATGTACCTTTGCATTGATTCGTGTACATATCTGGGTAGGATTTCTTTACGCCTTCTAGTTTCCCTTTCTGTTTCTATCAACAAAAGTACCAAAAAAAAGGGATATGAACATAAGCTTAGATGTTAAGAAAAATGCAACTACTATGTACATATATAGAAAAAAAAAATGAATAAGATGAATAGAGTCACAAATAGTTTTTTTGAGGTTGTACCTTATTTTTTCTATTTTTGCACAATGTATATTTTATAATTAGAGTAGAATATCATCTATATGCTCACCAAAACGCTATGTGTAGAAATCGGATACATATATGCTTTGAAACATAGAAATATGAGTTTGCAATAAGTTTGATGTATATGTCATAATTCAAGTGCAATACCAATTGTATCGTGATCAGACCAATATGTGTCTAAGACAAACATATGGTATTTAGAAATGGGCACATTGGACCAGACATGGTTGATAAGTGCATTTTGCAGATGGGCTGTGTTGTTCAAAAGAAACCGCAGACTGTATTTGCACATGTAGTTTTGCAATTATTTTGTTCTGCCAGTATTTTGTAGCATGTAAATATTGAAGTCTCCTACAAGTACAATGGATCTGTTCACATGGAAATGGTCCAATGCATTGGAAATAACATTTACTATGTTGGAGAATGATGCATGGGGAGCAGTGTACAGATTTAGTATTGCAACTTCTGTTCCATGGGAAAAAAAATTGGCAAGCACCAATTCAACATTCTTTTCTTCGATATGTATGTGGTCCAAAATTTGTACATGTTTTTTCACCAGTATCATCACCCCATGTGTAATGTAACTTGATATGCAATTGTGATTTGGGAATTGTTTTTTCTAGATGCATAATGCCATGTGTGTTTCCTGCAAGCACATAATATCGGATTGCATTAAATCATAGTCATTCAGTATATCATCCATCTGTGCATTTAAGTTGCGTGTGTTAAGCGAGAGTATTGATACAGATGAATTTTTTTTGTATGGATTGGTAATCATAATGAAATTGCCATTTTGCAGTGGTCCTCGGTCGTTCCATCTCAATATCAACTTTATGTTTCACTTTGAAGTTATCTTTTGTTAGAGGACTTAGTAAATACAAGGAGTTTATGCTTCTGACACGGGACAGTGCTATGTATACAAGTCCATGTATCTGAATTCTACCAGGATGAAATGCAACATTATCAAGTGCTAGGACTTGTGATCTATGGATTGTACGTGCACATGGAAGTTTAATCTGAAATTGTTTACGAATATTCAGTCGACCTGTCTTTGTTGATGTCAATATTGGCTTCGATATTCGCAAAATAAGAGTCCAATCGCTTGCATTGTTTGAATTATATAGATAAGACAACTTGTTTGTTTGTCGCTTGCCTATATGTAGTTCATGGAACTTAATCCAAAGGACATATGCTTTTTCTGTCTTTGTATAGCCTTTCAGTATTCCATATGCACCATTCACCAAGCCATCTAGTGAATCATAGTTACAGGCATATATTTCAACTAGCATTTCTAATTTCAGTGCAAGGTGCAAAGGTAAAGTGACTGGATGTTCATGACGTGGGACATTTCCATGGTTGTCTTCTTCCAAGTCAATCGAATTGATGATGTTATCATCACCAGGCATGAGCGACAACATGTGGCTATTATGCTTTGCAACATCCTTATTTCTATAGAATAGGTAAGGGAATGTTGGAACTATTGGTGCAGGTCGTAAGCACCTCAAATTGATATAGGTCAAGTCATCAAATGTTTGGTTGTTTGTGCGCATTCTATTCAGAATTGCGATGAATGTTTCTTTTGTCTGGTGCATTGTAGTATGCAACTCAAAGCATTTAATATTGTCTCTCTATAAGTCACTGGTCATTGTTTCCATGTTAACGATAGGTTGTTCAAATATCAAAGAATCTTGGATGGGTTGTGCCTGGTAAAGATTGCCACAGAAGATCATGTCAATGTTTCCAAAGTATTTGGTCTGCACATGTTTTATCCTTCTTAGCTGACTGTCAATGGAATATAAGAAGCGACTGCCAATCAAATATGCTTCATCTATAAATACAAGCTAGAGTTCCTCATAAATCTTAGATAATGTATCCAACATTTCCTTGCTAAGTGGAAGAAACTGTGACTTGTTAAAAGGCATTAAAAATGTAGAGTGCACTGTTGTTCCACCAGCATTGTATGCAGCTTTTCCTGTGTACGCAACTATTAGGCCCTTTGGTTTCATAGGATTAGAGCAATTATTTGAATCATAGATTCGTATAAGCATTTGGAACAATGCTTTAGCTGTGAATGTCTTTCATGTTCCTTCTCTACCTGTAAGGAACACGTGCACAGGATTGTTCATGTTCAACCGTTTTTTAAGGGCAGTGTCCTTTACAATTGTTTGTTTTTCATGATTCAACATACGTCTTATTTTGTGGTATTCATTATTTTCAATCAGGAAAGGATGTTTTGTAACTTGAAAACCAAGGTTGATACATTTTTCACTTTCAGCCACTGGAGGATGAGGAAAATTCGCTTGTAAGTCATAGGACTCA
>JASDQU011030000.1:18047-31081 GCA_032191745.1 Picea mariana | reverse complement strand
TGCACCCAATAACTCTCTTGTGCTTAGCATTATGTAATCTTGTGAAAGAAAAAAAATTTCCAGTTCAATTTAATTCTCTATAGATCACTACCCTTTACACAAGGATATTGGATGCATATTTCATTTATAAAACATTAAACTTACATATTAAATTTAATGTATGGCAAGCCATCGAGACTACCTCCCTTATTGTATATACATGATTTATTTATAAAGCATAATGGCTATACAATGGAGACATTGAATGTATAACAAGCCATCAAGACTACGTCCCTTGTTATAAGTATATGGCTTGAACTTTGTATTTCATCCAGCTGAGCACAAATACAATGAAATGATGTTAATGACCACATATAGATGGAACACAAATCGATGGAATACAAAAGTATGAGATGTACAAGTAAAAAGTACAAAATATAAAAAAAACAGCTTTCCTAAAATATTGAGGAGATTATAAGTGCAGATTAATATTCAAAGTTCTTGTTAAAACCAAATAAGAACAAAACCTTGATGCACTCTTTGTCAATCCTTGTTCCTTTGAAATTAAGAACTGAGCTCAATCTATTGGCAGACTTTAAGGACTATACATCCCATAGATGGATAATCGGTGTATATGGGCGGACTTTAAGGACTATACATCACATAGATAGTAGGATAATCAATGTATATGGGAATTTTATCAGCTTTTTTATCCTTTTCTATTTGTTGTGCTCAATCTATTGGAGGACTTTAAAGACTATACATCACATAGATGGAAAGATATTTCGTGTATATGGGAACCTGATCATCTTCAATTTTCTATTTGTTGTGTACATTTCTCAATTTATGTTTCGGGGCTTTGCCTGATGATTTCAAACATAAAAATTCAATTTCAAACATAGTTATTCCTAAGCAACAAAGTATTCAAAAGTTAGAAAGCAAGTAAATTAAGCAATAATAGCATACGCAAAAATGAGAATAAACTTAAAAAAATAGCAACAAGAAACGTACCAAAAGAGAATGCGATGTATATTAACTGGGTGTGAAAGATTAAGATCAACTGCAAAAACATCAACCAACTTGCTTACACATAAAATTTCTATAAAAATTTCCAATTACAAACATCTTTTAAATTATAAGTTACAAAGACAAGTAAAAAGAAACACGATATTTCCCGGAAAGTCTACAAAAGTGATTAGCATCCTATACTACATTTACTCCCCTTAATCAATGATCAATCAATTCTGATGTTTTGTTAGAAGAAATCATTCCCTGTATACATGGTTAAACTGTTTTTTCTATCCATTTTGATAAAATAAATTTTCTACTTCGTTTATGCTATTTTACTCACATTAATCTATGTATAGATAGTTTAACTTATTTTTCTGTTCAATTTGACAAATTACAATTTCTACCTAGTACAATTAGCAAACCTTAATCTCTGTATAGATAGTTTAACTAATTTTTTTATTCAATTTGACATAATACAATTTATACCTAGTTCAATTAGCAAACTCTAGTACAATAACATTGATCAAATCTAGTTCAATGACCCTTTCTTGCTTACAACACTCTTTCAATTATGACTATATTATAGTACAAAAAAGTATGCAACAATGACGAGAACAGAAAAAAATACAAAAATGACTAGAAAAGAAAAGCATACAACGGTGACAAGAACTCCATTAAATTCTGAAAACCAACAAACCTAAAGCATAAGCAACACGATGACACTTCTAATTGAAACGGTAGTAAAATTTTAAAAATGGTAGCAAAATATCTGATTTTGTTTGTTAAAGGACTACTATGTCACCAAATCTACATTATTCTGGACAAGATATTTGCTCCTCACAACGTTGTTGAAATGATTTATGCACGTGAAATGCTTTATGCACGTGATTGTAATCTTGTTCTTGACAAAACATTTTACATGACTAAAATTACCCAGAAGCGCCTTTTATTAATATGTGATTTTTCTGTTAAAGGTCTTATGGCCTAAGTTCATGTTAAAAAAATCCCAAAAGCTCCTTTTATTAATATGTGACTTTTTTGTTAAAGGTCTTATGGCCTAAGTGTTAGAATATGGAAGATTGTTCTCGTTTTACCATTGACAATACCCTTGTCACCCAACCATAGGCCGAAGCCACCCTCCGAGCACCTTGACCACCTTGACCTTGACAGCGAAGAATACTGGTAGCAATCAATAGCCAAGCAAGGCTAATTCACCAATCAAGAATAGAAACCAAGTTGATTAGATAGTCCCACCCAGAAAATGGTGCAACACCTTCCCCAGAAACTTGCTCACAAAACTGCCAACCGCAGTGCACAAAAACTACTCTTACAATTATGAGAAATGTGAATAATGAGAAATGGTGCCCTGTATTTATAGTGGTATAGAAGACTTACTTGGGCCGACTTCTCTTTTTGGGTACTAATTAATTTACATTAATTTTATTTCTGCAACCAACATCTTGTCTAGGGTTTCCTTTACTTCTTTGCTTCCTTCTGAAATATTCTAATCTCGTCATAGGTCACAATAGAGGTTCATACCTCCTGAAGCTACCATAATATCAACACTAAGTTCATGTTAAAAAAATCCCAATAAACATTAAATATCTACAAACTTTCCATCCATGAATGACTTTTTCTAAGCATTCTACAATCTTCATAGATTGTATTATCTCTTGATTTGAAAGAGATAAAAAGTAGTTGTTTAAGTACATATTAACCAACATTTACATAAAAAAACACAAGTTTTTTCTAGATTAGAAACAAGTAAGCTATGGCAATATTGATCAACATACATGACACATTACAGTTCAATTTCTCGTACTCAAAGAGGAAGGGCAGCAGCTGAGTAGAAAGTCCCATTTACCTGAGAACTAGAAGACATACCCTCAACCATTGCTAATTAAAACTTAATATACTTTGTTTGACCCACCCACTCTCTCATCAAAAATATTTCCTAACATGTTTTGCTAAACCATGACTTCAATTTCTAAGCATGGGCTGAAAGGGTCATTTGGCTAGTTCATATTAGAGACCACCATTTGCGAAAGTGCATAGAGAAATTGCAATACTTTACAGATGAGAACAGAGAACATCCATAGGGTTGAATAATAAAAAATATATATGGCACATACTTTATTCACGTGCCTAGGAGCATAAGAAAATCCTAAAATTATATTTAGAATATCATGAAAAATATTAAATAAATGGTGGTGATATTTAAAAATTTGAATACATTTCTTGCACACAATTACTCTCTTGTGCTTAGCATTATGTGGTCTTGTGAAAGAAAAAAAATTGCCAATTCAATTTAATTCTCTATATATCACTACCCTTTACACAAGAATATTAATTTAGTCATCTATAGATCACTAGTAGTTTACAGATGAGAACATATAATAGCCATAGGGTTGAAAAAGAAAAAATACATATGGCACATACCTATTCACATGCCTAAGAGCATAAGGGAATCCTAAAATTATATTTAGAATAACATGAAAAATATTAAATAAATGGTAGTGATATTTAAAAACTCCTACATTTCTTGCACATAATAACTCTCTTGTGCTTAGCATTATGTAATCTTGTGAAAGAAAAAAAATTGCTAGTTCAATTTAATTCTCTATAGATCACTACCCTTTACACAAGGATATTGGATGCATATTTCATTTATAAAACATTAAAGTTACATATTAAATTTAATGTATGGCAAGCCATCGACACTACTCCCTTATTGTATAAACATGATTTATTTATAAAGCATTATAGATATACAATGGAGAAATTGAATCTATAACAAGCCATCAAGACTATGTCCCTTGCTATAAATATATGGATTGAACTTCGTATTTCATCCAGTAGAGAACAAATACAATGAAATGATGTTAATGACCACATATATATGGAACACAAAAGTATGAGATGTACAAGTAAAATGTACAAAATATAAAAAAAAAATAGCTTTCCTAAAATATTGAGGAGATTATAAATGCAGATTAATATTCAAAGTTCTTGTTAAAACCAAATAAGCACAAAACCTTGATGGACTCTCTGTCAATCCTTGTTCCTTTGAAAGTAAGAACTGAGCTCAATCTATTGGCGGACTTTAAGGACTATACATCACATAGATGGGAAAATCGGTGTATATGGGAGGACTTTAAGGACTATACATCACATAGATGGTAGGATAATCAATGTATATGGGAATTTGATCAACTTCGTTATCCTTTTCTATTTTTTGTGCTCAATCTATTCGAGGACTTTAAGGACTATACATCACATATATGGAAGGATAATCCGTGTATATGGGAACCTGATCATCTTCGTTATCTTTTTCTATTTGTTGTGTACATTTCTCAATTTATGTTACAGGGATTTGTGTGATGATTTCAAACATAAAAATTCAATTTCAAACATAGTTATTCCTAAGCAAAAAAGTATATAAAAATTAGAAAGAAAGTAAATGAAGCAATAATAGCATACACAAAAATGAGAATAAACTTCAAAAAATAGCAACAAGAAGCATACCAAAAAATTAATACGATGTGTATTAACTAGGTGTGAAAGATTAAGATCAACTGCAAAAGCATCAACCAACTTGCTTACACATAAAATTTCTATAAAAAATTTCAATTACAAACATCTTTTAAATTAGAAGTTACAAAGACAAGTAAAAAGAAACAAGATATTTCCCGGAAAGTCTACATTTGTGTTTATTGTTGGTGAGCATCAAAATTAATTTCCATAACAAATTTCTAGAGTAAATATTAATTTCAAATCAAATTCATCTCAACAAATTTGAAAAATAGAATCAGAAATTTAGAGGGAAAAAACATTTTCATTAATGTTGTTCACAAATAGAAAGAAGTGTACAGATAAATATAGGATGGATTAACATTGCATGAGAGTATGGATTCCAATATTCATCTCTATGAAATTAATAAAATGAAACCAAAATCAATGGAAATGTCTTCAGGTCTCTCACCATCTTGTCAAGATGCCACCTCTAAGAGTTTTGCATAGAAAACATACTTTGAACAAGTCATTGTCATTAGAAACCAATTCTAAATAAAAAATAACGAGGAACTTATGTATATCCATTTTAGTAGCATTCCATTTCAAGGGTTATGATAGAAAAAAAATATTTCAAACAAATAATTAGCAATAGAAAAAACCAATGCAAATCTCAATCTTTGTCGAGTTCATTATTACTGTCACAGTTTTGTCATATTTATTAGTTTTTTCGAGTTCATTATTACTGTAAAATGAATTAGTATATAAAGAAGAAAAAACACCACACCACTCTTAAGAAGAGTTAGGCCTCTCATTATCTAGGAAAAACATTCTACTTTTAAGATATTTGCATAGAAAAATTACTTTAAATAAATCATTAGAAACCAATTTTAAATACAAGATAATGAAGAACATAAGTATATCATCTTCTTAGATACATTCCACCTCAAGGGTTCTGCTAGGAAAAAAATATTTAGGACAAATAATTAGTAATAGAAAAACCAATGTAAATCTCAATCTCATAGTTTTGTCGAGTTCATTATTACTGTATTTTATTAACAAACAGAACATTTAGCTTCCCTCCACAAAGAACAATAGAATTAGAGAGTGAACTTTTCAATATTCTACAAAATTTGAAAACACATGCTTCCCAAAAAAAGATTTAACAGTAATTACTTCAAAAAGAGAAACAAAAAAAATTAGACAAACAAGACCTCCCTTAATGTTTCTTATACAAAGAATACATTGGTCATGAAGTACACACAAACATGGACATATATCCCATATGGATAGCATATCATTGCATCTGAATAGAATATAGATTCCAATATTCTTCTAAAATTTCAAATTACACCCATCCTGGAAATTAATGGTCAAAATGAAAAGAATGTGTAAGAGAAGAAACAAAAGAAACAATGGAATCATATCAGTATAAATATTAAAAACAAAGAATATACAAAAAAAATAATAGAAATTCCCATAAATATCAAATGAAATTCCCATATGTAGATTAATGAATTTGATAGGTCTCCCATCATCTTCATGCAAAACTCACCCTCTCAATTTTATCAAATGTATTATCCCTGTATTTTGTTAATGTGCATTGTGGTGAACTTCCATTAACAAAACTATTTATCTCCAAAGAAAACATTTCAATATTTTATTAATTTATAAATGACATGCGTTAGAAATTAAAAGGTTGCAAAGAAGTTGGAAAAAACCACCAAACATTGCAAAGAAGAAAAACAATGGAAACATATAAATTAATGTTGTTTCACACAGAAATCGCATTGATCATTGATCACACACAAACATAGACATATGCCTTTAACATTCTACAATATAATCAAATATAAGAATTAGCATAAATATGAAAATGCACATCACCACTCTTTAATACAGTTAATGAGATTGATCACACATAAACATAAACATATGCCTATAACATTGTAAGATATAATCAAATATAAGAATTATCATAAATATGAAAATTCACATTACCACTCTTGAATACAGTTAATGAGTTAATGAGTTGTTAATCATATCATCATCTACATGAGAAAACCCAACCTTGCAGTTTTGTCAAATTTATTATCATTGTATTTTGTTAATGAGTATCACAGTTATCTTCCATTCACATAAGTATGGATCTCCATAATAAAAATACCAATACTTTACTAAATTTCAAATCACGTGCATCATGAAAATTAAAAAAAAGGTTGCAGCAAATTTGAGAAGGAAACCATAAATTTAAAGGGAAAAAGAATCACATGCATCATGGAAATTAAAAAACAGGTTGCAGCAAATTTGAAAAGGTAACCATAAATTTAGAGGGGAAAAAATCACATTAATGTTGTTTACACAGAATCGTACACACAGACATAGAAACATTTTCTATTTGGATAGAACATATTCCAAAATTCTCGTAAGCTTTTCTAATTAGGTGCATCCTGGAAATTAATAAAAATAAACAAGAAAATCAGGGAAAGTCTAGAACAGATTCCAAAATTCTCCTAAGCTTTTCTAATTAGGTGCATCCTGGAAATTAATAAAAATAAACAAGAAAATCAAGGAAAGTCTCTCCATTAACACTGTTCACACATACAACATTGCAAGAAGAAAAACAATGGAAACATATAAATTAATGTTGTTTCACACAGAAAATTGCATTGATCATTGATTACACATAAACATATACATATTAAAGAAAAATGAATCACATTAATGGTGTTCACACATAGAATCATACACATAGACATAGAAACATTTTCTATTTGGATAGAACAACATTGCATTAGAATATACATGAGAGTTCAGAGTCCAGAATTCTCCAAAGCTTCTAAAGTTCTAATTACTTGCATCCTGGAAATTAATAAAAATAAACAAGAAAATCAGGGGATGCCTCTCCATTAACATTGTTCACACATACAACATTGAAGCCCCTCCATTAACATTGTTCACACATAAAACATTGTGAGATGAAAAACAATGGAAACATATAAATCAATGTTGTTTCACACAGAAAATCACATTGATCATTGATGACACATAAACATAGACATATGCCTATAACATTTTACAATATAATCAAATATAAGAATTCACATAAATATGAAAATGCACATCACCACTCCTGAATACTATTAATGAGTTGTTAAGCATATCATCATCTACATGAGAAAACCCAACCTTGCAGTTTTGTCAAATTCATTATCACATTGATCATTGATGACACATAAACATAGACATATGCCTATAACATTCTACAATATAATCAAATATAATAATTCACATAAATATGAAAATGCACATCACCACTCTTGAATACAGTTAATGAGTTGTTAAGCATATCATCATCTACATGAGAAAACCCAACCTTGCAGTTTTGTCAAATTTATTATCACTGTATTTTGTTAATGAGTATCACAATTATCTTCCATTCACATAAGTATGGATCTCTATAATAAAAATACCAATATTTTACTAAATTTCAAATTACATGCATCATGGAAATTAAAAGGTTGCAACAAATTTGAAAAGAAAATCATAAATTTAGAGGGAGTAAAAATCACATTAATGTTGTAGGATAGCATTGCACGAAAATAACTATCATATTATTTTAAAGTTTTCATTACTTGCATCCTAAGAATTAAGGTTGGGAAGAAAACAATATATAAAAAAAAAACAAGAAAACACACTAAAAACATCCGCATATAATTAGAATAAAAGATAAAATAGTTCAAACAAATTATTTACAATGAAAAGAACTAATACAAAACTCAATCTCCTGATCATCACATTTAATTTCCATAAACAAAACAACAACAAATCTTCAGATTAAACTTTCCAATATTTTGCTACAATTCTTAGCAGATATATCTTTGGAAATTAATAGTTGCAGCAACTTTTTAAAGGAAAAATAATTAGAGGAAACAGAGTCTAGACTCCCTCAATATTGCTGAAATGGAGAATAGAGAACACTGTGAGCATAAACCAGAGCATGGACATGTTATTTTTCCATCATCTTGGCATAAACCAGAGCATGGACATAAAGAAAACTGAGCATGGACATGGTATCTGTCATCATCTTGGCAGTGTTCCACCTCTAAAATTTCTGCATAGCAATAAAGACATAAAGAAAACTGAGCATGGACATGGTATCTGTCATCATCTTGGCATTGTTCCACCTCTAAAATTTCTGCATAGCAATAAAGGCATTGAACAAAATATTGGAAAATAGAAAACAATACATGCAAAACTCAATGTCACAACTTGTGAAATTATCACCTATCATTATATTTTATCTATCAATATTGCATTTAATTTGTATAAACAAATCAACAAATATATAAGAATAAACATTATGATATTTAGCTAAATTTCCAATCTAAAGATATGTATTCCCAAAATATTCTCTATCAATCTTGTTCAAACAGAAAATTCCAATTGCATGCATTCTCAAAATATTCTCCATCAATCTTGTTCAAACAGAAAACTGATGATAGTGATGATGAACACTATATCACAGACATAAAGAAAACATGACACAGACATTCACAACACCTCATCTGACTCGTAATTGCAAAGATGAAGAATTTACAAAGCATTTATTGTCATCTTGGCAAGATTCCATCTCTACGTAATTGTTAAATATAATGTAACCTCAACAGTCTGACTGTACACTGCATGCTGTCCTGGCCAGCTGTACTTTCTATTCTTGTTTTTCTTGAGCCTATTTAGCTCAGCTATTTCCCTTTCCATTGTACTTCTACATAACTTCTTCATTCTAATATATTGTTTTTTGTTCTATTCTTTCTCTCTATATTTATTGCTTCACAATTTATCATGGTATCAGAGCTTCAGTTGTAAGCCTCTTCACACAGTCCGGAGAGCAACATGATCCTCACAGCGCAGAGCTTCACGGAGCCTGATATTTCTAAGAGCACGTGACACAGACTCTTTCACAAAGCTTGAAGAGTCGTCCATCATACTCTCGAAAGATTCTCACAGGAAACTTCCATGAGGAAGCAGACCGTCTTATGTTCAAAACATCGTCGTAAGAATCTCACGCAAGGTCGCAGAGTGTACGACGCTCAAAAGATCAAGGAAGCAGAGACTGAGAAAAAAGAAACAATAAAGATACTTGTACATTTTTCAAGAATCGTCAAAGATTGACGAAGAAGAGTTGCAGGATGGAAGAACATTTAAAGAACTCTTGAAGAATTCGTTCAAATCGTTAAAGATTCCTGCAGAAGGCAGAATCATTTAAAGTTTTTCAAAATTCGCTCAAATCCATCAAAGATTGTAGCAACGGACAGAGCACTCATGAAATTCTTTCAAATCTTTGAAAGATTCACAATTTTTTTCTTCTGCAAGAGAAAATTCCTTCAAATGCAACAAAGATCGCGTCAAACATGCAAGGAACAACCATTGCGGCCATAATTGTCATCCTGTGAATGGATCCAAAGAGGGAAACCAGTTCAGAAGGGATGAGGAGAGCACGGCAAAGGCGACAGAGTTTCAATCGTTAGATCTTGCGTAGAGGCCCGACAACCGTTAGATCAGCGAGAAGGTGCATGAGGTTTAGTCCTCTGGAGCGCACAGGAGAATTTTGACTTGTGAAGTCCTGACATCATCTGGACCATCCATCAAGAGACACGTGGCAAGATCTTGGCACTTCGTGACTCGCANCCATTGATCTTATCTCATCGCAAAATCGGGAATTGGGAGTTGGACGAGAAAAGGTGATTGCACTCCAAAAACTCTGATACATGATATCGTGAAATCCCGAGAGGACTTGTGAGCCGTCCATCTTAGAGGACAGGTGGCAGCCGATCCAAGTGTCATCAAATTGGCATATCGGAGTTCAAGATTTTGAAAGACCGTCGCAACAAGACTTCAAAACTCATGAAATCACGATACGCGAAATAACAATAAAGTCTCAGCCGTCCATTTCACCGGACACATGTTGGACATTGAGGAAACCGTTGGTGTTTCGACATTCGAGGTTTCAAGTTGATAGAGAAATTGTGTCAATGGAGCATCGCAAGTCATGATATCCCGAGGTTGAATTAGGACCGTCCATCTTGAGGGGACGTGTGGCATAAATCCAAGGACTCAGGAAAAGTCCCGAAAAGGAAAGGGCCATCGGCATATCGGGATTCGACAAATTGCGAATCCTGAGGACAAGAGATCGGGTTTCTTTGTGGTGAAAACCCCGTAAATGATCACATCCGTCCATCTTGAGGAGACACGTGGGCGAGATCAGGAGAGTCAATTGACGCATCGGCGTTCGGCGTTTCACGGATCCTGGAGACGAGACATCCAGGACATATCAAATCGTGAAATCGCGAGGAGTGATCACGACCATCCATCTGCTGGGACGCATGGCAGAGATCAAAGGAATTGGGAAAGTCCCGAAAAGAAAGCGCCATCACAAAATCAGAGATCAGGGAATCACGGAGACAAAAGAGCTCGACATCAGGGTTCACGAAGTCCTGATTCGTGATATTCCGATAAGATCTGGACTATCAGATCTCAGAAAGATCTGGACCATTGAATTGTCCAAAGGCGATTTTCGCGTTTCAGCATTTTGAAAGGCAAAAAAAATGGGAAAAGCCCATAGCGCTTTAAAAGTAAGGCGCGTGGTCACATTACATGGTGACTAAGGCCAAAATTCAAGGCTGATAAGCTCTCTTTGGCCATCGATAAATCGACGTTTCGGTGATCGGAGGTTGGAGAGACAAGAGATTAGAGGACTCGTATAACGAAGTCCCAACGACAGAATCGCGAAGCCAAAAAAAACTCGCGAAATCTTGAACACAGAGTTCTGAAGTCATTGCAAAGCATACACAGGAGATAGGTAAGTAAGAATTTTGTTTCTTTTTTTGATTCAAATTCTTTAAAAATATGTCGTCTAGCAATTTAGGACCAACTCAGGGTTTGATTCTTCTGGGAAAGAACTATGAGTTCTGGTCTGTTCGAATGAGATCCTTCTTTCAAGCACAAGAGTGCTAGGATCCAGTGGATCTTGGATATGTGGAACCAGATCCATCTGCCCTCACTGCCATGACCAATCCACAAAGAATTGCTCAGGAAATGCTGAGAAACAAAGAAAATAAATCCAAATTTTGGATTCAGAATTCTGTAGATGATTCGATTTTTTCAAAAATCACAGGCGCTAGTACTTTAAAACAGGCCTCGGATATCCTTAAATCTTCCTACCAAGGAAATGACAGGGTCAAAAAAGTCAAACTACAAACCTTGAGGATGCAATTCGAGACTCTAAGGATGACAGAATCCAAAAATGTAGATCAGTTCATGACCAGAGTCATGTGCATCGTGAACCAAATCAGACTGACTAGTGAAACCATCACTGATCAACGAATTGTTGAGAAAATGCTCAGAAGTTTACCCAAGAAATTCGAAATGGTTGTAACAACAATCCTTGAATCCAAGGATCTGTCAAGTTTTTCAACAGATGTACTAATTGGTTCCCTTGTGACACATGAGACCAGACTGCATCTCACAGATGAGTCAATCTCCAATGCCTTCAAAACTCAATTCTCCTTCAATAGAGAGAGAGGCAGAGGAAGAAGTAAAGGTCATCAAGGAAGAGGGAACAATCAAAGTAATCCTCACTTCAGTGGATGTAAAAGACAACAATATCAGAATCAAAATTTCCAAGAACAAAGACAACAGCAACAAAATCAACATCAGAATTTCCAGCCTCAAAGAGGCAGAGGGAGAAGATCAAATGAGAAATCAAGCATACAATGCTATTACTGCAAAAAAGTATGGGCACTATGAATCTGAATGCAAGAATAAGAAAGCAGATCAGCTCTCAGGCATAGCACATGTGTCAAATCACACGAGAGAAAACTGAGGAGGTATGTTTATTTTGTGGCACAAGACTGAAGAACAACCTAAAGATCTCTAGTTGCTGGATAGTGGATGCAGCAATCACATGACAGGTAACAAAGATTTACTTTCATGCATTGATTCTTCAATATCATTTGATATTACACTTGGAAATGATTACTTAGTCAAAGTTCAAGGAAAAGGAACGGTTCTTATTCTTACTAAACATAATGTAAAGAAAGACATAAACAATGTCTATCATGTTCTAGATCTGAAACATAATTTGTTAAGTGTAGGAAAGCTCATTGAAAAAGGCTATCAGGTACTTTTTGAGGGATCATATTGCAAAATTTATGATAAAAAACCTAGCAGAAAATTAATTTCTGAAATCCTTATGACTCCAAATCGGATGTTTCCCCTTACCCTTAGAACTGCAAATCTGAGTCAACCATATGCACAGAGTGCATATACCCTGAATGAAACAATGGTTTGGCATACAATATTTGGACATCTACCATTTCAGATTCTAAGTCTTCTTCAGAAAAACTCCATGGTCAAAGGTATACCTATCTTTAAAGAGAAAATTCCCCCATGTGAGTCTTGCATACTTGGAAAACATAAGAGAACTAGTTTTCCACAGTCATCAAATCAAGCCAAACAACATCTTGAACTTG
>JASDQU011030000.1:4363-17336 GCA_032191745.1 Picea mariana | reverse complement strand
ACTTACATATTAAATTTAATGTATGGCAAGCCATCGACACTACCTCCCTTATTGTATATACATCATTTATTTATAAAGCATAATGGCTATACAATGGAGAAATTGAATGTATAACAAGCCATCAAGACTACGTCCCTTGTTATAAGTATATGGCTTGAACTTTGTATTTCATCCAACAAAGCACAAATACAATGAAATGATGTTAATGACCACATATCGATGGAACACAAATCAATGGAACACAAAAGTATGAGATGTACAAGTAAAAAGTACAAAATATAAAAAAAATAGCTTTCCTAAAATATTGAGGAGATTATAAGTGCAGATTAATATTCAAAGTTCTTGTTAAAACCAAATAAGCACAAAACCTTGATGCACTCTTTGTCAATCCTTGTTTCTTTGAAATTAAGAACTGAGCTCAATCTATTGGCAGACTTTAAGGACTATACATCCGATAGATGGATAATCGGTGTATATGGGTGGACTTTAAGGACTATACATCACATAGATGGTAGGATAATCAATGTATATGGGAATTTTATCAGCTTCGTTATCCTTTTCTATTTGTTGTGCTCAATCTATTGGTGGACTTTAAAGACTATACATCACATAGATGGAAAGATATTTCGTGTATATGGGAACCTGATCATCTTCAATTTTCTATTTGTTGTGTACATTTCTCAATTTATGTTTCGGGGCTTTGCCTGCTGATTTCAAACATAAAAATTCAATTTCAAACATAGTTATTCCTAAGCAAAAAAGTATTCAAAAATTAGAAAGCAAGTAAATTAAGCAATAATAGCATACACAAAAATGAGAATAAACTTAAAAAAATAGCAACAAGAAACGTACCAAAAGAGAATGCGATGTATATTAACTGGGTGTGAAAGATTAAGATCAACTGCAAAAGCATCAACTAACTTGCTTACACATAAAATTTCTATAAAAATTCCCAATTACAAACATCTTTTAAATTAGAAGTTACAAAGACAAGTAAAAAGAAACACGATATTTCCCGGAAAGTCTACAAAAGTGATTAGCCTCCTATACTACATTTACTCCCCTTAATCAATGATCAATCAATTCTGATGTTTTGTTAGAAGAAATCATTCTCTGTATACATGGTTAAACTGATTTTTCTATCCAATTTGATAAACCTCGTTTATGCTATTTTACTCACATTAATCTATGTATAGATAGTTTAACTTATTTTTCTGTTCAATTTGACAAAATACAATTTCTACCTAGTTCAATTAGCAAACCTTAATCTCTGTATAGATAGTTTAACTAATTTTTTAATTCAATTTGACATAATACAATTTATACCTAGTTCAATTAGCAAACTCTAGTACAATAACATTTATCAAATCTAGTTCAATGACCCTTTCTTTCTTACAACACTCTTTCAATTATGACTATATTATAGTACAAAAAAGTATGCAACAATGACGAGAACTGAAAAAAATACAAAAATGACTAGAACAGAAAAGCATACAACGGTGACAAGAACTCCGTTAAATTCTGAAAACCAACAAACCTAAAGCATAAGCAACATGATGACACTTCTAATTGAAACGGTAGTAAAATTTTAAAAATGGTAGCAAAATGTCTAATTTTGTTTGTTAAAGGACTACTATGTGACCAAATCTACATCAGTTTGGACAAGATATTTGCTCCTCACAATGTTGTTGAAATGATTTATGCAGGTGAAATGCTTTATGCACGTGACTGTAATCTTGTTCTTGACAAAACATTTTACATGTCTAAAATTACCCAACAGCTCCTTTTATTAATATGTGATTTTTCTTTTAAAGGTCTTATGGCCTAAGTTCATGTTAAAAAAATCCCAAAAGCTCCTTTTATTAATATGTGACTTTTCTGTTAAAGTTCTTATGGCCTAAGTGTTAGAATATGAAAGATTGTGCTCATTTTACCATTGACAATACCCTTGTCACCCAACCATAGGCCGAAGCCACCCTCCGAGCACCTTGACCTTGACAGAGAAGAATACTGGTAGCAATCAATAGCCAAGCAAGGCTAATGCACCAAGAAATAATAGAAACCAAGTTGATCAGATAGTCCCACCCAGAAATTGGTGCAACACCTTCCCCAGAAACTTGCTCACAAAATTGCCAATTGCAGTGCGCAAAAACTACTCTTACAATTCTGAGAAATGGCGCCCTGTATTTATAGTGGTCTAGCAGACTTACTGGGGCCGACTTCTCTTTATGGGTAATAATTAATTTACATTAATTTTATTTCTGCAACCGACATCTCGTCTAGGGTTTCCTTTACTTCTTTGCTTCCTTCTGAAATATTCTAATCTCGTCATAGGTCACAATAGAGGTTCATACCTGCTGAAGCTACCATAATATCAACACTAAGTTCATGTTAAAAAAATCCCAATAAACATTAAATATCTACAAACTTTCCATCCATGAATTACTTTTTCTAAGCATTCTACAATCTTCATAGATTGTATTATCTCTTGATTTGAAAGAGATAAAAAGTAGCTGTTGAAGTACATATTAACCAACATTTACATAAAAAAACACAAGTTTTTTCTAGATCAGAAACAAGTAAGCTATAGAAATATTGATCAACATACATGACAAATTACAGTTCAATTTCTCGTACTCAAAGAGGAAGGGTAGCAGCTGAGTTGAAAGTCCCATTTACCTGAGAACTAGAAGACATACCCTCAACCATTGCTAATCAAAACTTAATATACTTTGTTTGACCCACCCACTCTCTCATCAAAAATATTTCCTAACATGTTTTGCTGAACCATGACTTCAATTTCTAAGCATGGGCTGAAAGGGTCATTTGGCTAGTTCATATTAGAGACCGTCATGTGCGAAAGTGCATAGAGAAATTGCAATACTTTACAGATGAGAACAGAGAACAGCCATAGGGTTGAATAATAAAAAATATATATGGCACATACTTTATTCACATGCCTAGGAGCATAAGGAAATCCTAAAATTATATTTAGAATATCATGAAAAATATTAAATAAATGGTGGTGATATTTAAAAATTTGAATACATTTCTTGCACACAATAACTCTCTTGTGCTTAGCATTATGTGGTCTTGTGAAAGAAAAAAAATTGCCAATTCAATTTAATTCTCTATAGATCACTACCCTTTACACAAGAATATTAATTTAGTCATCTATAGATCACTAGTAGTTTACAGATGAGAACAAATAATAGCCATAGGGTTGAAAAAGAAAAAATACATATGGCACATACCTATTCACATGCCTAGGAGCATAAGGGAATCTTAAAATTATATTTAGAATACATGAAAAATATTAAATAAATGGTAGTGATATTTAAAAACTCTTACATCTCTTGTGCTTAGCATTATGTAATCTTGTGAAAGAAAAAAAATTGCCAGTTCAATTTAATTCTCTATAGATCACTACCCTTTACACAAGGATATTGGATGCATATTTCATTTATAAAACATTAAAGTTACATATTAAATTTAATGTATGGCAAGCCATCGACACTACTCCCTTATTGTATATACATGATTTATTTATAAAGCATTATAGATATACAATGGAGAAATTGAATCTATAACAAGCCATCAAGACTATGTCCCTTGCTATAAGTATATGGATTGAACTTTGTATTTCATCCAACAGAGCACAAATACAATGAAATGATGTTAATGACCACATATAGATGGAACACAAAAGTATGAGATGTACAAGTAAAATGTACAAAATATAAAAAAAAATAGCTTTCCTAAAATATTGAGGAGATTATAAGTGCAGATTAATATTCAAAGTTCTTGTTAAAACAAAATAAGCACAAAACCTTGATGGACTCTTTGTCAATCCTTGTTCCTTTGAAAGTAAGAACTGAGCTCAATCTATTGGCGGACTTTAAGGACTATACATCACATAGATGGGAAAATCGGTGTATATGGGCGGACTTTAAGGACTATACATCACATAGATGGTAGGATAATCAGTGTATATGGGAATTTGATCAACTTCGTTATCCTTTTCTATTTGTTGTGCTCAATCTATTGGAGGACTTTAAGGACTATACATCACATAGATGGAAGGATAATCCGTGTATGTGGGAACCTGATCATCTTTGTTATCTTTTTCTATTTGTTGTGTACATTTCTCAATTTGTGTTTCAAGGCTTTGCGTGATGATTTCAAACATAAAAATTCAATTTCAAACATAGTTATTCCTAAGCAACAAAGTATATAAAAATTAGAAAGAAAGTAAATTAAGCAATAATAGCATACACAAAAATGAGAATAAACTTCAAAAAATAGCAACAAGAAACGTACCAAAAAAATAATACGATGTGTATTAACTAGGTGTGAAAGATTAAGATCAACTGCAAAAGCATCAACCAACTTGCTTACACATAAAATTTCTATAAAAAATTTCAATTACAAACATCTTTTAAATTAGAAGTTACAAAGACAAGTAAAAAGAAACAAGATATTTCCCGGAAAGTCTACATTTGTGTTTATTGTTGGTGAGCATCAAAATTAATTTCCATAACAAATTTCTAGAGTAAATATTAATTTCAAATCAAATTCATCTCAACAAATTTGAAAAATAGAATCGGAAATTTAGAGGGAAAAAACATTTTCATTAATGTTGTTCACAAATAGAAAGAAGTGTACAGATAAAGATATGATGGATTAACATTGCATGAGAGTATGGATTCCAATATTCATCTCTATGAAATTAATAAAATGAAACCAAAATCAATGGAAATGTCTTCAGGTCTCTCATCATCTTGTGAAGATGCTACCTCTAAGAGTTTTGCATAGAAAAAATACTTTGAACAAGTCATTGTCATTAGAAACCAATTCTAAATAAAAAATAATGAGGAACTTATGTATATCCATTTTAGTAGCATTCCATTTCAAGGGTTATGATAGAAAAAAAATATTTCAAACAAATAATTAGCAATAGAAAAAACCAATGCAAATCTCAATCTTTGTCGAGTTCATTATTACTGTCATAGTTTTGTCATATTTATTAGTTTTTTCGAGTTCATTATTACTGTAAAATGAATTAGTATATAAAGAAGAAAAAACACCACACCACTCTTAAGAAGAGTTAGGCCTCTCATTATCTAGGCAAAACATTCTACTTTTAAGAGATTTGCATAGAAAAATTACTTTAAATAAATCATTAGAAACCAATTTTAAATACAAAATAATGAAGAACATAAGTATATCATCTTCTTAGCTACATTCCACCTCAAGGGTTCTGCTAGGAAAAAAATATTTAGAACAAATAATTAGTAATAGAAAAACCAATGCAAATCTCAATCTCATAGTTTTGTCGAGTTCATTATTACTGTATTTTATTAACAAACAAAACATTTAGCTTCCCTCCACAAAAAACAACAGAATTAGAGAGTGAACTTTTCAATATTCTACAAAATTTCAAAACACATGCTTCCCAAAAAAAGATTTAACGGTTATTACTTCAAAAAGAGAAACAAAAAAAATTAGACAAACAAGACCTCCCTTAATGTTGCTTATACAAATAATACATTGATCACGAAGTACACACAAACATGGACATATATCCCATATGGATAGCATATCATTGCATCTGAATAGAATATAGATTCCAATATTCTTCTAAAATTTCAAATTACACCCATCCTAGAAATTAATGGTCAAAATGAAAAGAATGTGTAAGATAAGAAACAAAATAAGCAATGGAATCATATCAATATAAATATTAAAAACAAAGAATATACAACAAAAATAATAGAAATTCCCATAAATATCAGATGAAATTACCATATGTAGATTAATGAAGTTGATAGGTCTCCCATCATCTTCATGCAAAACTCACCCTCTCAATTTTATCAAATGTATTATCCCTGTATTTTGTTAATGTGCATTGTGGTGAACTTCCATTAACAAAACTATTTATCTCCAAAGAAAACATTTCAATATTTTATTAATTTATAAATGACATGCATTAGAAATTAAAAGGTTGCAAAGAAGTTGGAAAAAACCACCAAACATTGCAAGAAGAAAAACAATGGAAACATATAAATTAATGTTGTTTCACACAGAAATCACATTGATCATTGATCACACACAAACATAGACATATGCATATAACATTGTACAATATAATCAAATATAAGAATTAGCATAAATATGAAAATGCACATCACCACTCCTTAATACAGTTAATGAGATTGATCACACATAAACATAGACATATGCCTATAACATTGTACAATATAATCAAATATAAGAATTGTCATAAATATGAAAATGCACATTACCACTCTTGAATACAGTTAATGAGTTAATGAGTTAATGAGTTGTTAATCATATCATCATCTACATGAGAAAACCCAACCTTGCAGTTTTGTCAAATTTATTATCATTGTATTTTGTTAATGAGTGTCACAGTTATCTTCCATTCACATAAGTATGGATCTCCATAATAAAAATACCAAAATTTTACTAAATTTCAAATCACGTGCATCATGAAAATTAAAAAAAAGGTTGCAGCAAATTTGAGAAGGAAACCATAAATTTAGAGGGAAAAAGAATCAGATGCATCATGGAAATTAAAAAAAAAGGTTGCAGCAAATTTGAAAAGGTAACCATAAATTTAGAGGGGAAAAAATCACATTAATGTTGTTTACACAGAATCATACACACAGACAGAGAAACATTTTCTATTTGGATAGAATAGATTCCAAAATTCTCCTAAGCTTTTCTAATTAGGTGCATTCTGGAAATTAATAAAAATAAACAAGAAAATCAGGGAAAGTCTAGAACAGATTCCAAAATTCTCCTAATCTTTTCTAATTAGGTGCATCCTGGAAATTAATAAAAATAAACAAGAAAATCAAGGAAAGTCTCTCCATTAACACTGTTCACACATACAACATTGCAAGAAGAAAAACAATGGAAACATATAAATTAATGTTGTTTCACACAGAAAATTGCATTGATCATTGATTACGCATAAACATATACATATTAAAGAAAAATAAATCACATTAATGGTGTTCACACATAGAATCATACACACAGACATAGAAACATTTTCTATTTGGATAGAACAACATTGCATTAGAATATAAATGAGAGTTCAGAGTCCAGAATTCTCCAAAGCTTCTAAACTTCTAATTACTTGAATCATGGAAATTAATAAAAATAAACAAGAAAATCAGGCGATGCCTCTCCATTAACATTGTTCACACATACAACATTGAAGCCCCTCCATTAACATTGTTCACACATAAAACATTGTGAGACGAAAAACAATGGAAACATATAAATTAATGTTGTTTCACACAGAAAATCACATTGATCATTGATGACACATAAATATAGACATATGCCTATAACATTTTACAATATAATCAAATATAAGAATTCACATAAATATGAAAATGCACATCACCACTCCTGAATACTATTAATGAGTTGTTAAGCATATCATCATCTACATGAGAAAACCCAACCTTGCAGTTTTGTCAAATTCATTATCACATTGATCATTGATGACACATAAACATAGACATATGCCTATAACATTCTACAATATAATCAAATATAATAATTCACATAAATATGAAAATGCACATCACCACTCTTGAATACAGTTAATGAGTTGTTAAGCATATCATCATCTACATGAGAAAACCCAACCTTGCAGTTTTGTCAAATTTATTATCACTGTATTTTGTTAATGAGTATCACAATTATCTTCCATTCACATAAGTATGGATCTCTATAATAAAAATACCAATATTTTACTAAATTTCAAATTACATGCATCATGGAAATTAAAAGGTTGCAGCAAATTTGAAAAGAAAACCATAAATTTAGAGGGAATAAAAATCACATTAATGTTGTAGGATAGCATTGCACGAAAATAACTATCATATTCTTTTAAAGTTTTCATTACTTGCATCCTAAGAATTAAGGTCGGGAAGAAAACAATATGTAAAAAAAAACAAGAAAACACACTAAAAACATCTGCATATAATTAGAAGAAAAGATAAAATAGTTCAAACAAATTATTTACAATGAAAAGAACTAATACAAAAATCAATCTCCTGATCATCACATTTAATTTCCATAAACAAAACAACAAAAAATCTTTAGATTAAACTTTCCAATATTCTGCTACATTTTTTAGCAGATATATCTTTGGAAATTAATAATTGCAACAACTTTTTAAAGGAAAAAGAATTAGAGGAAACAGAGTCTAGACTCCCTCAATATTGTTGAAATGGAGAATAGAGAACAATGTGAGCATAAAACAGAGCATGGACATGGTATTTGTCCATCATCTTGGCATAAACCAGAGCATGGACATAAAGAAAACTGAGCATGGACATGGTATCTGTCATCATCTTGGCATTGTTCCACCTCTAAAATTTCTGCATAGCAATAAAGACATAAAGTAAACTGAGCATGGACATGGTATCTGTCATCATCTTGGCATTGTTCCACCTCTAAAATTTCTGCATAGAAATAAAGACATAAAGAAAATTGAGCATGGACATGGTATCTGTCATCATCTTGGCATTGTTCCACCTCTAAAATTTCTGCATAGCAATAAAGGCATTGAACAAAATATTGGAAAATAGAAAACAATACATGCAAAACTCAATGTCACAACTTGTGAAATTATCACCTATCATTATATTTTATCTATCAATATTGCATTTAATTTGTATAAACAAATCAAGAAATATATAAGAATAAACATTCTGATATTTAGCTAAATTTCCAATCTAAAGATATGTATTCCCAAAATATTCTCTATCAATCTTGTTCAAACAGAAAATTCCAATTGCATGCATTCTCAAAATATTCTCCATCAATCTTGTTCAAACAGAAAATTGATGATAGTGATGATGAACACTATATCACAGACATAAAGAAAACATGACACAGACATTCACAACACCTCATCTGACTCATAATTGCAAAGATGAAGAATTTACAAAGCATTTATTGTCATCTTGGCAAGATTCCATCTCTACGTAATTGTTAAATATAATGTAACCTCAACAGTCTAACTGTACACTGCCAGCTGTCCTGGCTAGCTGTACTTTCTATTCTTGTTTTTCTTGAGCCTATTTAGCTCAGCTATTTCCCTTTCCATTGTACTTCTACAAAACTTCTTCATTCTGTACTATTCTTCTTACATTCTAATATACTGTTTTATGTTCTATTCTTTCTCTCTATATTTATTTCTTCACAATTTATCATGGTATCAGAGCTTCAGTTGTAAGCCTCTTCACACAATCCAGAGAGCAACATGATCTTCACAGTGCAGAGCTTCACGGAGCCTGAGATTTCTAAGAGCACGCGACACAGACTCTTTCACAAAGCTTGAAGAGTCGTTCGTCATACTCTCGAAAGATTCTCACAGGAAACTTCCACGAGGAAGCAGACCGTCTTACGTTCAAAATATCACCGTAAGAAGCTCACGCGAGGTCACATAGTGTACGACGCTCAAAATATCAAGGAAGCAGAGACTGAGAAAGAAGAAACAATAAAGATTCTTGTACATTTTTCATGAATCATCAAAGATTGACGAAGAAGAGTTGTAGGATGAAAGAACATTTAAAGAACTCTTGAAGAATTCGTTCAAATCATTAAAGATTCCTGCAGAAGGCAGAATCATTTAAAGTTTTTCAAAATTCTCTCAAATCCATCAAAGATTGTAGCAACGGATAGAGCACTCGTGAAATTCTTTCAAATATTTGAAAGATTCACAAATTTTTCTTCCGCAGGAGAAAATTCCTTCAAATGCAGCAAAGATCACATCAAACACGCAAGGAACAACCACTGTGGCCATAATTGTCATCCTGTGAATGGATCCGAAGTGGGAAACAAGTTCAGAAGGGACGAGGAGAGTGTGGAAAAGGTGACAGAGTTTCAGCCGTTAGATCTTGCGCAGAGGCCCGACAACCGTTAGATCAGCGAGAAGGTGCACGAGGTTTAGTCCTCTGGAGCACACAGGAGAATTTTGACTTGTGAAGTCCCAACATCATTTGGACCGTCCATCAAGAGACACATGGCAAGATCTTGACACTTCATGACTCACAAGGTGTAAAGGTTAGAAGATTGCCGTGAGAATTCGCGAATCGCAAAATCACGAGTCATTCTAGACCGTTGGATCAAGAAAGATCGTGAGCCGTCGATCTTATCTCATCGCAAAATCAGGAATCAGTAGTTGGATGAGCAAAGGTGATTGCACTCCAAAAACTCCGATACGCGATATCGCGAAATCCTGAGAGGACTTGTGAGCCATCCATCTTAGAGGACAGGTGGCAGCCGATCCAAGTGCCGTCAAATCGGCATATCAGAGTTCACAATTTTGAAAGACCATCGCAACAAGACTTCGAAACTCATGAAATCGCGATATGTGAAATAGTGATAAAGTCTAAGCCGTCCATTTGACCGGACACATGGAGGACATCAAGGAAACCGTCGGTGTTTCAGCATTCGGGGTTTCAAGTTGACAGAGAAATTGTGTCAATGGAGCATCGCAAGTCACGATATCCTGAGGTTGAATCAGGACCATCCATCTTGAGGGGACGTGTGGCATAAATCCAAGGACTCAGGAAAAGTCTCGAAAAGGAAAGGGCCATCGGCATATCGGGATTCGGCAAATTGTGAATCCTGAGGACAAGAGATCGGGTTTCTTTGTGGTGAAAACCCCGTAAACGATCACAGTTGTCCATCTTGAGGAGACACGTGGGCGAGATCGGGAGAGTCAATTGGTGCATCGGTGTTTTTCGTTTCACGGATCCTGGAGATGAGACGTCCGGGACATATCAAATCAAGAAATCGCGAGGAGAGATCACGACCGTCCATCTACTGGGACGTGTGGCAGAGATCAAAGGAATTGGGAAAGTCCTGAAAAGAAAGAGCCATCACAAAATCAGAGATCAGGGAATCACGGAGACAAAAGAGCTCGACATCAGGGTTCACAAAGTCTCGATTCGTGATATTCTGATAAGATCTGGACCATCAGATCTCAGGAAGATCTGGATCGTTGAATTGTCCAAAGGCGATTTTTGCGTTTCGGCATTTTGAAAGGCAAAAAAAATGGGAAAATCCCCTAGCGCTTTAAAAGTAAGGTGCGTGGTCACATTACATGGTGACTAAGGCCAAAATTCAAGGTCGATAAGCTCTCTTTGGCCATCGAAAAATCGACGTTTCGGCGATCGGAGGTTGGAGAGAAAAGAGATTGGAGGACTCGTATAACGAAGTCCTGATGACAGAATCGCGAAGCCAAAAAAAACTCGTGAAATCTTGAACACGGAGTTCTGAATTCACTGCAAAGCATACGCAGGAGATAGGTAAGTAAGAATTTTGTTTCTGTTTTTTATTCAAAATCTTTAAAAATATGTCGTCTAGCAATTTAGGACCAACTCAGGGTCTGATTCTTCTGGGAAAGAACTATGAGTTCTAGTCTCTTCAAATGATATCCTTCTTGCAAGCACAAGGGTGTTGGGATCCAGTGGATCTTGGATATGTGGAACCAGATCCAGCTGCCCTCACTGCCATGACCAATCCGCAAAGAATTTCTCAGGCAACGCTGAGAAACAAAGAAAATAAATCCAAATTTTGGATTCATAATTCTGTAGATGATTCGATTTTTTCAAAAATCAAAGGCGCTAATACTTCAAAACAGGTCTGGGATATCCTTAAATCTTCATACCAAGGAAATGACAGGGTCAAAACAGTCAAATTGTAGACCTTGAGGGTGCAATTCGAAACTCTAAGGATGACAAAATCCAAAAATGTAGATCAGTTCATGACCAGAGTCATGTGCATCGTGAACCAGATCAAGCTGAATGGTGAAACCATCATTGATCAACGAATTGTTGAGAAAATGCTCAGAAGTTTACCCAAGAAATTCGAAATGGTTGTAACAACAATCCTTGAATCCAAGGATCTATCATGTTTTTCAACAGATGAACTAATTGGTTCCCTTGTGACACATGAGACTAGACTGCATCTCATAGATGAGTCAATCTCCAATGCCTTCAAAACTCAATTCTCCTTCAACAGAGGGAGAGGCAGAGGAAGAAGTAAAGGTCATCAAGGAAGAGGGAACAATCAAAGTAATCCTCACTTCAGTAGAGGTAATAGAAAACAATATCGTAATCAAAATTTCCAAGGACAAAGACAACGACAACAAAATCAACATCAGAATTTCCAGCCTCAAAGAGGCAGAGGGAGAAGATCAAATGAGAAATCAAGCATACAATGCTATTACTGCAAAAAAGTATGGGCACTATGAATCTGAATGCAAGAAGAAGCAAGCAGATCAGCTCTCAGGCAGAGCACATGTGTCAAATCACACGAGAGAAAACTCAGGAGGTATGTTTCTTTCGTGCCACAAGACTGAAGAACAACCTAAAGATCTCTGGTTGCTCGACAGTGGATGCAGCAATCACATGATAGGTAACAAAGATTTACTTTCATGCATTGATTCTTCAATATCATCTGATATTACACTTGGAAATGATTACTTAGTCAAAGTTCAAGGAAAATGAACGATTCCTATTCTTACTAAACAAAATGTAAAGAAAGACATAAACAATATCTATCATGTTCCAGATCTGAAACATAATTTGTTAAGTGTAGGATAGCTCATTGAAAAAGGCTATAAGGTACTTTTTGAGGGAGCATCTTGCAAAATTCATGATAAAAAACCCAACAGAAAATTAATTTCTGAAATCCTTATGACTCCAAATCGGATGTTTCCCCTTACCCTCAGAACTGCAAATATGAGTCAACCATATGCACAGAGTGCATCTACCCTGAATGAAACAATGGTTTGGCATACAAGATTTGGACATCTACCATTTTAGAGTCTAAGTCTTCTTCATAAAAACTCCATGGTCAAAGGTCTACCTATCTTTAAAGAGAAAATTCCCCCATGTGAGTCTTGCATACT
>JASDQU011029998.1:1414-12212 GCA_032191745.1 Picea mariana | reverse complement strand
ATCTTATGAGCAGGGTATTTTTGGCCCTCTTTATTCAACGACTGTATAATCGCCGTCCAAAAATGCCACGCTTGCCAAACCTACAACAATAAAATACGATCACACCCTGCTCCTCTACACCCTATGGTCTCTGTTGGTCCTTTTGCGAAATGGGGTATCGATTTCATGACATGTCACCCTCACTCGGCCAGGGGGCATGGATACATTATTGTAGCAATAGATTATTTTACGAAATGGGTTGAGGCGATGCCAACATTCGACAATACTAGAAGGACTGTAGCATTATTCATATTCAATCACATCATTTCTCGTTTTGGTGTGCCTCAGGCTATCATTACTGATCACTGTAGCCACTTTAGAAACTTCATGATGTCCAAACTCACTGAAAAGTTGGGTCTTCACCATGAAAACAAAACACCCTATTACCCACAAGCCAACGACCAAGTTGAAGCAATAAACAAGGTCCTCATTACCATGCTTCGACGAATGATAGGGATTCACAAAATGAGTTGGCACATGATGTTGTTTTCATCATTGTGGGCTTACCAGACATCAGTTAAGTCTGCTACTGGGTTTACACCATTCCAGTTAGTTTATGGTCTAGAATCCATCTTGCCAATTGAATATGAGATACCCTCCCTAAAACTAGCCGTCAAACTTCTCCCAAACACTTCTGCCGAAGAAGAACATCTGTTGTATCTCATGCGATTAGATGAAACTCGTCGCGATGCCACCCTAGTTATAGAAGCCCAGAATAAATGTGTCAAAGCCTAATATGACAAACATGTCAAGCCATGCCTTTTCTCCGAAGGTGATCTAGTTCTTCTTTATGAACAAGATCGGGATATGCTAGGAGCCGAAAAATTTGAAGCTATGTGGCGAGGTCCTTATATCGTTAGACGAGTTTTGGAGAAAGGAGCTTACGAGTTAGTGGACTACGATGATATCCCTTTGAGTGAACCCATAAATGGGTTTTACTTAAATAAGTACTATGCCTAAGATCACCTGTGCATGAGTGCTAGTATTTTATTGTATCATACTTCATGTGTGTTACTGTAGTATGATTTTTTGTTATTTGGTCTCTGCCCTCGACCGCTTATGTTACGTTGTGCTTGGTTTCCAAATGTCGGAGTTTTCGCTACCCCACATTGGCTTCTCCGATGGCACTAGCCGTAGTACTCAGAACCTTGCTTCTATTGCATGGGCAATTTACGCACCTACAAACGAACTTATCAGTCTGTGAGGTGTGTGCCTTGGTCGTGTGACCAATAATATTGCAGAATATAGCGCCGTCATCGAATTGTTGATTGATGCTATTTCGCTTGGCATACGCCACCTGGTTATACGATTCGATTCGCAGCTAGTAGTACTACAACTAAGTAATGTCTATGCTATTCGAAGTCCTACTTTATTACGGGTATATTTATGAATTCACCTCTTGGAACATTATTTTGATTATATTGAGTATCAACACATTCCTAGATGTCTAAATACATTGACTGATGCTTTAGCTAACTATGTGTTAGACAAACATTTGGGACATTTATAAACCAATCACACATTATATGTATAACACAACACAAGATAAGCTGGTAGAAGCCGTATATATGTATATAACAATCAAAAGTTTTTACAAAAAGTTTCTGTTCAAGGACCAAAATCTCATAAATATGAAGCCCATGGATTCTACAAAATAACATCACGAATGATGCTCATGATAACACACAATTGCTCGGGCTACCCTATGAAGCAGTCAGTTGATAGAATCGGACACGCCCATA
This sequence comes from Picea mariana, assembly GCA_032191745.1. NCBI lineage: Eukaryota > Viridiplantae > Streptophyta > Pinopsida > Pinales > Pinaceae > Picea > Picea mariana. The sequence continues at coordinate 10,431 of JASDQU011029998.1, read as the reverse complement.
GTATGGCACTGGTAACGTTTGGGGATCTCCCCAATATCCATATCTGGGATGTCAGCGGTCAACCCCTCCAAGTTCTGCTCCAATGCCTCATAGTCTTCAGCATTCCATCTCACCACTGGAGCCGCCTCTCCTTGCCATTGAATAGGAGACGTCCCTGGAGGTTGATATGGCCCCACATCTGTGTCATCAAAAAGAGATTTTTTGATTAGTTCTTGGATAAACAAAAAAAAATTCATATGATAAAACTTGCAAAAACATTTAAAAAAGAACAAAATGTGTATTTTTTACCTAAATCACCCCACTGAGCATCATCAGGCAAGGCCAATTCCAGATCCCCTTGGAAATCCAAACCAACATATGCATAGTCGTCAATCATCAACATTTGGGGCTGCAACCAGTTGAAAAATGAATCATTATACTTGATGATGGGCCCTACTACGTGTCGAGCCATGAGGTTGTACCACCTCAGCATCCTCAGATCCTATGGGGCTGGTAAACCCCAATCAACCTATAGTCTCAGTAGTGGGACCCTCTCGAGGAAGAAGGACACAAAAAGTGATCCGTACCCAAATTGCTTTAAGTTACCCCTCCTGCACTTCGTCAATTGCCTCTTCATACTGTGGAGAACTGCATCCGACTAGTTGAAGACCCAAGGCTCCGTGCACTCTATGGTGTATTGGAAGTAGCTCTGAAGAGCCATGTGTGGAGCTGTGCTCCCAGCCATGCATGCTATAGTGAACAAGATGGTTCGCAGGGTCAAGTTTTGGACCCCCCAAATAGAAACCTTACCCTTGCTTCTTTCTACCTCGGGAACACAATACTGGCGACAATACTCACTCATAGGGAGTCCGCCGCCTCAGCCACCGGTCAAGTTAGCGTGGTACCCACGTTGTGATAACCCTATTAGAAAATAGATATCCTCGATATCTAGGGTCAATGTGTGGACTCCCATGTGAAATAACTGTTGGTCCATGTCCCACATATGGACCAGGTATTCCAACAATCTGAGTTGGGCTCTCATGCCCGGAATCCTAAAGAATTTCAAGATCCCACAGTCTCGGAGGGCAGTGACGGTACCCGTGTCATTCCCGACAATGGCATCCTCCTCCTCAATCGGCTGTGTGGACTCCCATGTGAAATAACTGTTGGTCCATGTCCCACATATGGACCAGGTATTCCAACAATCTGAGTTGGGCTCTCATGCCCGGAATCCTAAAGAATTTCAAGATCCCACAGTCTCGGAGGGCAGTGACGGTACCCGTGTCATTCCCGACAATGGAATCCTCCTCCTCATGTTCTCTTTCTCACCACTCCAACATTGTGATGGTCAAACACCTACACAAGAGCCATGAGAAAAGGGTCAACAACTTATTTCAAACCTTGGCATAATTTTTATTGAGCAAAAGACAACTTTAAAATTCATTTTTCGGCCCTCGCAGGTGCCCCTTTAGCACAGTGCGAGATTCTTGCAGGTGCCCTTAAGGCCTCCTATGAGAATCCTAGATTCTCGCAGGTCCCACATGGCCATCCTGTGAGAATGCTTGGGTGCAAGTTATGGCCCTAAAATGGACCTAAAACCCTGAAAATTGCCAATAAAAACTAAAAATAAACCATGGAAAAGTTAAAATATCAAGAGCTTACCTCGTTGGCGGAGACGGTTCGCCAAATGGTCGCTTGTGCCTCTCACGATTGAGCAAAGAAATTTGGGGGAAAATGAGGTATATTGGACAAGTTTTTGGCAAAATCACTATGAATTGGTAAAAAGCCCTTTTTACCCCTATTTATTCACTTTTTACCATTTTTGTTGATTTTTTATATTATTGTCTATAAAACCTAATGCCCTAATAGCCCTATGAGTGTGGTTTCTTGCAGATATAGCAACTTTGAAGTCCAAATGAAGGAGTACAGGTGTTTTTCTTTTTTTGTCGCATGTACAGTTACTTTTTTAGGGTTTTTGTAGGAAAAACCTCGAGCTCAGTCTTCGTTCATTCTCACGCTTGAAAATACATGAGAACGTAACCGAGTATACTTTTTCTCGTCTTTTTGTACTCGTGTGGTAACAAAAAAATGACAAACCTAAGGGAGTATTCTTTAAGCTCTTTTCATGCTCCATAAAAACAAAAAGATTGCCGAGCGATCTTGTTCTCTTCACGCTCGTTAAAGTATCTGAAGAAAACATTTGATGGGCGATAGTTTATCACTTTTTCAGTCTCGTCGGACTTATTTACGAAAAAGGAACTAGGAGAGTTCTCTTTAAGTGTTTTTTAGACTCTCAAAACATGAAAAACCCCCGAGTTTTCTATCCTTGGACTCTTTAAACAAACATCGATAGACCCATAATGGGACCAAACCACTCCTTCCTAGGGTTCGTTAAATATACTCCGAGGGACTCATTTGAAGGATGAGCTTACATCAACAAGAATATTTTATCCTCCTCAAGCTTGCGTAAAAATAAAGAGGTACTTGCCAGAAATGGTGGGGGAAATTTTGGGAAAGGAATGTGTTTTCGTATTCATATTAATGGCAGTAAGCGTCGCTCTTGAACATGACACCCTCTATTCGTCATTTGAATCCGAGATGGGAAATCCATTTGTCTCTCATTTGATTTTCTATAAGGTCATATCTTGGGTCGTCTTTGAGTCAGTTCTACCAAGTCTTTGGTCATGTCATTCATATGTTCAAGAGAAGTTCACACGAGCTCTCTATTGAGTCATCCATCTGCAGTTGTCCATTCTTACTATGTCGGCCTTCCCTGTGTCCATTTCGACTCATACTCATACTTTGCCTCATCCTCAAAATCTATTACTTATTTCGTGTCATTGATGGGGGATACATTAAGGCCCTCTTGTGACGAGTCTTATTCCGTCGACTCCAACCCATTATCCATAAATGAGACTTAGAAATCATTAAGTACCTTAGAGCCTACATGCCTTAATGGTAGGTCTCTTCGCTTTCGACATGGGTTTCACATCATTGATCCCTGATCGAGAGATTCCACCGAGTGCTCGACTTCGACTCATTCATTCACATTCGTTTAGATTGTACTTCAGTACCTTAGGAGTCATTGACATCAATGGTGATTTCCCTTGCACTTGTTAACAGTTTTCATCAATGACCAGTAATCAAGTGGTTTCTGCCATGTTTGACTTTAGCACATGTAATTGCATGGCTAGATTCGTACTTTCAGGTGATGGGATTGAAGACCCTGGGTCTCATATTTTTGATCTAGGCTGCTATGGAGTATGTATGATTTGTGTCGGTGCATAGATCCACTTTGTATGTCATGTGGCTATGTCGTCTTAATTCAAGTCTTCTCACATAGATTCACAGTGTATTCCTGGTGGCTATGTAGCGTTTTGACGACATGGATCCACGGTGTATGATTGGTGGCCATGACCTAAAATTCCATTCATTTGTGATCTGAGCATGGGAATGCCTACCTCAGAACTGGTATTATATTCTGTAGATGCTTGATTGTTTATAGGTTTCTGATTAGGTGCGCTCCTGGTTTCTGACACACACATGCAGTTTACAAAGTATTTCAGCTATCACAGATTCTGCGCTCATACTTTGGGGGGCATTCTGTTACACATGATTTTGGTCACTCTAGTGATGTCTCAACAATGTTGTATTCAGGCTCCCAACAAGGACTTTTTTCCTGAGAAAAGTGGCTCATGTCTTCTTCCAAAAACATATTTTTAAGATGAGTTCGCAAGTTGCCTATGGTATAGGGTGAGAGAATCCTTCATTCTCATAGGCCACCCACAATTAGGGTGCGAACTGTTCATAGTCTACTCCATAGATAGGGTGTGAACCTGTTTTTAAGCTTGGAAAGGAGAAGAGGTCATGAAGGTTCTAGAAGGGGATCTTCTAGAAAATGAGTTGGCATTCACATGGTTGTCATTCCACTAACTTTTCAGATTTTTTGGGATCATCCTCATCCATTTAACCATCTCTCCTTCTCCTATATATTGAAAGGTTTCCCATGGAAAAGGTTAAGCAATATTGAATGAAGAATGGGTGAAAGAATTGTGTGAATAACCCTGCTTGGACAGAAGCTTGAAGACTCTATTTGGTCTATCAAGAGGAATTGGATCTTCTTCATGCAAGTATAGAGAAAGTGTGTGTGTTGGAACCAAGAGTCACTGAAAAGAAGCTTGCAACATCAAGGCATTTAGGTTGTATCTTCTACTTTCAATTAATATAATATAGCGGCATGTCCCTTTCCCATAAAATCACTCTTATTTTATAGCATAAATCCTTGATCATATGCATAGGTTGACATTGAATATACTTTGCTATCTTCACTTTGGTTGGTTTGTGTTGTCTTGGACCTGACTTCATAAGAGCACCGGAGCAAAGCGGGAACAACAAAGACCTAAGGAAGTGATATAAAGGTATGTCACTTATTCCTTCTTATCAATAGATTCAATGACTACAACTTAGGGAAAGAGTCGTATCCTGTTCTGTTTTGTTCTAGATCCAGGTGGATCTATGGAGATTTGTTAGTGTCCGCACCTACCGATTTGTCCGATAACAACTGTAGCATAACAACTTAAGCAGGTTTGGGTAATGTCAACTGATATATCTTTTTGTAAGCGTAGTGCGCAACTATAAAAAGATTACAAATGAAAAAAATAAGAAGCCAACCATTGTGGACATAGCCCAGTTTGGGGTGAACCACGTTAAAATCTTGTGTCTTGATGTGTTGCTTATGTGTGTTATGTTTCTGACGCATGTGATGGATGGTTAATATGTATCTATTTGCTGTTTTTGACCACTGTGTAATGATGGTAAATGTTTAGTACTCTGAATATATCACTTATATATGTTGTTATCATCATGCGCACTTAAGTTAATGATGAATGAATGCATGTTAATGGGAGTAATGTCGCGCATAGGGTATATTGCATGATAATTAAAGGTTGAGTCATCGAAATTGTGCACACAATAGATGATGCATAGTATGGTCATGTTGAATACCTCACTTCCCCTCATCATTGCAGAAACTTGGTTCCTACAGCCCCTCTAGATGCCTCAAGTGAGACTTCACTTGCTTGGAGGTGGTGCCGAAAGGGCTGATGTCTAATGGTTTTTTTGGTTTATTAATGATTAACCCCGGGTTTTCCCACTGTGCGTGATTTCTTCAGAGTACTAAACATTTACCATTAATATAAAAACATATATCATTGACATATTCAAAGTACTAAACATTTACTATCACTAGTTGACATGTTGGTGCTTGATTCACCTTTGACAAATTTCAGACTTTCCTTATATCCTAGCCCTGTMTTGTCATATGGTGATCTCTGATTGCTGAGAATGTTATCTATAGTTTCAAATAATTTTATGAATTTCATTTGAGTCTTGGAATTCTCTAGATGTTTTCTCGAGGACACTATTTCTGCTTCTAGTTTTTCATAGATGTTCTCCTTTTCTTTTATCCGATTCATCAATATTTCTTCCCTTCTTTTGGCCTCTTCTAGCTGAATTTTTTAGATGACTATATCTTCACTGATTTGATTGTCTTTTTATTTATAAAATTGTAACTGTTCTTTTCTTAGTCTGTTATTTTTCTTGAGTCGGGAGATTTCCTCTAGAGCACTAACGAGTTCTCCTTCCATTTCTACCACAACTTCACATTCTTTTGTTTCTATTTTTTCTTGATCATATTTGTGTTGCTCCAAATCTGTGAGAAGTTTTTCATCTTGAATTGTATCTATCTCATATTCTTCTTCTTCAGTGTCTGAAGAGCTGCTGTTATCCTCTTTTGAATAAAAGCTATTCCTTTTAAGAGATTTTTTTTCTTTTTAGACTCCCTAGGTCTATCCTTGCATTTTCTTTCTTTTTCATTGGTGTTGTTTCCTTTGAAATGGCATTTAGATGGAAAGTGACCAACTTTAGCACAATGAAAGCATTTGAATGGTAACACACCTTTATATTTTATGGATCCCCTCTTTAGTTTCCTTACAAAGTTAACTTCCTCTTCATCTGAGAAGTGTTCTAATGAATCATGATTTTGAGATGTTGACAATTTGAATGATGCCTTGAAGACTGCATCCTTTAGATATGGTTGTTCTTTCCTAACACTCATCTCATAAGCAGTTAGAATTCCATGCAACCGTTCCATGGTCAGTTTATCTAGTTCATGCATTTCTTCTATAGCAAAAACCTTTGCATCAAGTCTTTGGGGAAGATATCGCAGTACCTTATAAACTATTATAGCTTCCTCAATCTTATCACCTATCCCTTTCATAGTGTTTACAGGCTCATCTACTCTAATAAATACACCGACAACATTTTCATCTTCACTCGTGCTTAGGCTTTCAAATTGCATTCTGTAAGATTGAAGTTTGTCCAACTTTACTTTCTCATCTCCTTCATAATACTTTACCAGTTTGTCCCATATTTCCTTTGCGGATTCTAACTTTATTACTTTGAAATTTTTTGTTTCTACAAGTCCTCCTTGGATGGAATTCATAGCTCTTGCATTATTGTAGTAATTTTTCTTACCAACTTTATCAATTGGAAGAGTAGTTGGAATTTTATAACCATCTACCACAATCTGCCAGATTTCCATACCAAGAGACATCAAGTAGGTCTTCATTCTGATTTTCCAAAATGCAAAATTTGTTCCATTGAATAGAGGACGTCTAGTTGAAGAAGAAAAATAATCTTGACTTGACATACTTTCTGTGTGATCTTCCTTCCGGCTGTTAAGTTGTTATTGAAGGTACCCGTGCTCCGATTCCAATTGTTATAACTTACAATGATACTGAGGGGTGGTGGTGAATCAGTATTGTATCAATGCTTTCAATTTTATTTCCTTTGCAACAATTTAATGTTGTTTAGAAGTGCTTAATTAATCACTAGTACATGCAAAGCACAAAACACAACACATAAAACACATTACACTAGAATGTTTACGTGGAAACCCAATGCGGGAGAAAACCACATAACATTTTTTTTTATGTTCTTCCACAAGCACCAACTTACAATTTACAATTATTTAGCTTGATAGGCACCCACATGTTTCAAATGAGGACACCAATCCTCTCAGGCACCAACCTGACACAAACAATGAGGACACCAATCCTCTCATGCACCAACCTATCGCAGAAAATGAGGACACCAATCCTCTCATGCACAAACCTAATGCAAATAATGAGGACACCAATCCTTAGTGAGCTTCAACTCACCTTAGCACCACCTTGACACCCTGAAATCACTTTAAGAAATATTTTTATAGAACTAAACTTTTCTCTAATAAAATTAATCTGATAAGTCTCTGGTTCAGTTTCATTGAACAATTACAAATCCTTTTTTCTTCTCTTTTCATTCACACATCACTCAAACATAGTACATCCCTATTTATAATGTTTTTTCTTGAGTTCCCCTTCCTATATGTGGGTTGTTGGGCGCAAGCCTGTTTTGAGGAAATACCTATTTTTGGAAGGAGAGACCTAATTTTGGAGCATGTGCAACAACTGGAAAGAAAAAAACATGCATAAAAATAAGGAAAAGCAACATGCACGAGGAAAAACCACGTGCGAGGATGCAACCAAGCCTATACATATTAGGGTTAGGGTTTTTGATAATAATTGTAATGACTATAAGCCTGGAAAATAGTATAAATAAGAACCTAGGAGGTCTAGGTTAAGGGTTCAGTGGTTGTAAGTTCGTTGTTGTTCAGTGGTTCGAAAGAGTTAGTCAATTTGATACTATTGAGAAGTTGGGAGATTGATGGTTGTAATAAGGTTATATAAGAGTCAAGGAAGCTATATGTTGAGGGTTAGGTCACAGACTGAGGAGCTTGGTGTGATCTAGTCCACCTCACAAAGGTTCCTTAACCTCATTGTGATTGTATAATTGAATATGTAATGCACACAACGCCATATTTTGGAGCATACTAAATAAAGAGTAGAGAAGCCAAATCTTTGTGGATGTAACCCAGGAGGGGGTGAACCACGATATAATCTATGTTCTATGCGATGTTTTATTGAATGCTTACTTTCTGTTAATGGTTAGTTTATGAATGGATGAATAACTAGATGTATTAACATGTATGCATGAGGCTAAAGGTAAATGAATCCCATGAATACTTGAATCAATAATAAGATTAAGGCATGAAGAAGATAGAATACACTCCTAGATACCCACTCATTCCTATACTGCAAGCACTTGAGCATTGGAGTCACCCATATAGCTATCTCGGGTGAGACTGCGCTGTGTGCTTTGCGTACAATGTTGCCTTCTGGTTTTCCAGGAGGGCCGATAGTTTTAGAGGGTTTTGTTGGAAACTTGTTCAGTTATGAACTTGGGTTGGACCAAGAAGTGAAAGGAAGATATAACCCAATAAATGGTTCTGTTTCCGGCTAGAACTGCATAGGATTGAGTGGACGAGATCCGTGGAAGAAATGCGTGGAGAATGAAAGTATAGAAGGGGATGTTCATGCCATGGAATCTAATGAAGGTAGAGATTGAAAGATGGTTGAAAAAAAAGGAAATTGACTTTGCGTAGAAAGATAACAAAAATTCTAATTTAACAATGCACAAATATCTTGACAAATACATGTTTAGCAATTTGCATGAGGTATTTTTCTGTGATTTCCCGCATTTGTTGCAGGAGTGGTTATTGGGGTTAAAATACAACCACCCAAAAAATTGAATCAGACAACTGGAGTGGAATCCTGTGGAGATCGTGTTGGAGTTACTTCACACACACCTAGGATTTATTTTTCCTAAGGTTATTCCTTGTTTATTAGTCATAATTAGTCATTATCCAGTCTCCTATATTTTAGGGGAGAATATTCCACCTGGAGAATATTCTCTTTCAGTTGAAACTTCAGTTTGACTAGTTGAGTTGAGTTTAGATGTTGCATTGGTTTTGTCACCATGAAAAATTGGGATCATCATAAACTCACTACTCTTTTTTCAGTCAATTAACTGAAGACTAGTTGACTAGTTAACTCAGCTAGGTGGTAGTTCACTCCCGTAACTGCCTGAGAGACTATAAT
>JASDQU011029997.1:16210-38904 GCA_032191745.1 Picea mariana | reverse complement strand
GGTTTCTCATTCATAGTGATTTTTAATCTCTAATTATATTATCTCTTCTAAAATTATACCTTTTGTTGTCTTCAATCATAAGCCTATTGGTCTAACCTTTGAACCCTTAGAAAATTGTGGGCCCATTCCTTTTAGATTTAACCCTCTCTGGATTCAAAAGGAGGAATTTCTGACTGTTGTAGAGGATACTTGGGAGAAACCAACTACAGGGTCTTCGAACTATATCTAGGAATCTAAACTAAAGGTAGTCAAACAAATTCTGAAATATTGGGTTAAAATATTATATATTCCTCTAGATCAAGAAAGGAAAGAATGTCAAAAACAACTAGAAGGAATACAAAAACAAATGGAAGACGAGGAGGTCACGGAGCACATGTTATAGGAATAAAGAGACATGAGCCAAAATTTGCATGCGGCCTTTAAGGAGGAAGAGGAATGGTGATTAAGATCATGGAGCCTTTGGTTGAAAGTGGGAGATAGAAACACTTCTTTCTTTCACAAGAACACTAAATCACAGGGGCATAGGAATATAATTAAAATAATGTACTTAGAAAGAGGGTAGAAGATAGAAGATTTCACAGAAGTGAAAGAAGCAGCTAGGAAACACTTTGAAGAACTTTATGCAACAGAGGAAGAAGAAGATAGAGAAAAAACCAAAGAAATCATGGAACACATTGACTAGACTATGAACATATTGGTTTTTTTTGTAGAGTATTTTTTGAGCATGGGCATATATCAACTTCCTCCCTAAAGGCAAAGGATTTTCAATCTAATAGGCAGAAGAATAACAAATCTTATTGTTGGAAATCCCAAGATAGGTGAAACAACCCACAAACTACACCTAAAAAGAAACTTGGGCCTCAACCTAGAGTGAAGAAGACATCCCAAAATGGAGGTGCCTACCCTTTTGTCCAATACACAATGAACCATTATCTTATTAGGGAGGAAGGATCAACCTTCAACATAACCTATGAGTTGAATTTTGGATCCACTCAAGGGCACAAGGAGAGAGATCCACATAGGAAGAATGTCACATTAGGGTACAAGGTCCCGCGATCATATGGAGTTGCACAAGGGGTAGAGAGAATGTAGGTAGAGTTGGGAGTCCTATGGTCATACAACCATATGGTGTCTCATGGGAATGATTGTTTGGACACTTTAATTCTTATAAGGGTGGATCAGATTATTTTGTACTTAGAGGGGGATAACTAGTTTGGGACATTGAAGAAGAGGATCATGTGTACGCAAGGAGGACTTGTTATCCACTAGAGTATTTTCCTTTTAATTGTGGATATTTAATTGGATCTAGTTGGAATGTTTTTTCCTAATTGATTGGAAAGTTTGAAGGGGTTGTAGACCTAAAAGTTAACTCACAAGAAGAATGGTCACCATTATCTTCAAGCAAATTGTCGAATTCACTTGTTCCCATAATTATTTGGTTGTCAGTTTGTATGTGGACACTAAGACCCAGATGGTTGAGATGACTTAGGATGTCTAGGTTGAGGGCATTTCAAAGGAACTAGCAATAGTTTCAAAGGAAACACTACCTGGCATAGAAAATGTTTCGGGGGGTGGTAAAATTGCAGAATTAAAATGGCTTGAAATAAAATGACATGAAGCAAATAAAATTATTCTAATAACTTGCATGAAACTACTACATGAACTTGTAAACTACTATAGAAATGAGAATATCATAGAAAAGAGGGTTCTTTTCATTCCCTTGATTGGGACCGACTCAAGGTCTCTACAAGAACCCTTGGTGAAACCATAAGTTCTTGAAATTGTAGTCTCCTTATTAAGAAATTTAACTCATGCCAACAATGCGTCCTCTACAATTTGAATTCATTATCATAATTATGAAAGTATTATTCCAAAGACAAACTATGTACCAATCATTAGATCAAAAACTTAAGCATGCTTAAATTCATATAAAATAAAAATTAAGCTAGCATATATCACATAAACTCATCAAATCAATTACTCATAAAATTCAATATGCATGGGGAGATAAATGGTCCTAGAAACATGCCAAAGTAGATTTGTAGGTGCAATATTTCAACGGTTGATCAAAATGAGTTTATGTGTTTATATATTATTGCACATTGACTTATAAAATTACTTATATATCAAAATATACGAATAGATCACAACCTATCAAGACACCAAAATGATGTATGAGACCCGCTTGTTTGTGGGACAATGAATAAACCCTATATGCATCCCACAAACATAGGAGTATCATACATTAATTTGATGCCAGTAATGTCCTATAAATTATGAATATCTTAACAATAATCAAAATTGTATTTTTACATTTCTATGTGTCCATAAGTTCTACATTGAGTTCTATACTTTAAAAAACATGTCAAAACCCTTACCTTATCATTTTCCTTTCACCAGATCCATTATCCCATTCAAATTGATAAGAGTTGTCCATGAGATGCATTTCCATCACCAAGACCTGCATGAATCATAAAAGACAAATTATTTATATGAGTAAATAATATATAGGCAAATAAACAGACATTTAGTTATGTAAAATACTCTAGAAAAAACTTAAGTGGTCGCATGCCTTAATGAGGTTATTTTTGTTTTGAGAATAGGTTATTCTCTACTGAACAGGTCCAACCACGTGAAGATGGAAGCTCATATGCTCCCCCCCTCCCCCCCCTTCACATCACTCTCTATCCCCCATACCCAACAAATGATTTTGTTTATATAGAAAACATATAGACATTCATGCATAACTAGGATAGTCATCAAAACATATGAACATATAAACATTGAAGAATAAAGTTGTATTTCATATAAACAATGTTACAGTGCCATAGCCGACCTTTATGCCATCCATGGAAAATAACCCCAATCCATGTAAGGACGAAGGAGCAATGTGATACATCCTTCCACTGATGAAGAAATATGTGTCCACTTCAGGTAGCTCCTTAGGTGCCCATCGTTGCACTAGATTTATATACCTCAAGGGAAAATCAATGTCACCTATGCTCTTAGCATCATAATTACATGACCCTCCGTTGGCAATAAAAAATTGTATGCGTATACAAAATATTTTCCTTACCTTTTCAGATCTAGTTGATCTATAACTTGTAGATCTAGTACAACACGTCTCACTTTCAACCTCTCTGAGTATATATTGATCATAACTCAAGGAAGACGGATTTGAAAGATACCTATTTGGTGGTACCTACACTCATTAAAACAAGAAGATAAGTTATTGTGCGAATATAAGTTTGTGGTACCAACAATCGAAAAAATGAGAAGATAAGTCAGCTAGCAAATATTTAGGAAACCCATGTTTTGCTTGGAGAATATACTTGATTCTATTGTATGTAACAAACTTATTGGGGTCCTTGTTTACTTGATTCAAATCATACTTGGCATCCCATTATTGTTATCTTGGTATGATTTTGGGTGTGTGTCTTCTCTTTTATAGAATGGCATTAAAGTCCCAACATTAGAGTTGTATGAAATTCGTTAAGACAGAAAGAGGCATTAAAGTCCCAACATTAGGCTTGGGAATTGACATAGATAGGGTGATGAAGGAAATACAACCTTAACAAGGATATTTAGGGTCTATGATACTAAAAACTCTTTGTGGATGACAATTTTCTTTATGATACTAAAAAGGCTTAGTGGATACTCAACAAGATAGATGCTTTAGAATTAATGAATGGTATCCCAAGGGTTCTAAGGCCTCATCTAAAGATGGGTCAAGTGACAAGGTTCAATGACAAGGCAATATAGAATTTATATGACAAAGTAAAAGTGTTCTTGCAACAAGTATAAGTGCCAATACAAGTTGAAGGAAAGGACAAACTCTTATATGAAACAATAGATGCTTGCACTAATCAAGATAGGTACATTAACAATGGTGCATGAGAAACAAGCATATAACAACAAAGACAATGGTATATTTCAAGTACAAAGACTGTTAATTATTATTAACACAGACTAACACATCAATGTGTTAATTATTAAATGTATAAGAATCCCCTAGATGGTTGTGCCCTCAAGGAAGGAGTGACCCTCATTCCCCATGCTAGCTAGTTGAGAGAGCTGATTGGTTGGGAATTCTCGAGCTTTCCTTAGATGTTGTACTTGGTAAGGATGCCCTTATTTTGTATCAATTCCTCTTTATTTAGATTGAAAGCATTCCTTCCTTTATACAAACCTTGAAACATGCCAATATGTTGAAAAATGATTGTCATTTTTTTTCCAACTAAATGTGGAGTAACATAGAGAAGCAAATTAAACTAGAGTTGTAGGCTATGCAGACCATTAATTAATATCAATGGTGAAACTAGTAGTTTGTCCATATCCAAATAATAAGGATTGGACAAATGTTGAATGAGAGATATGGCATATGAGAGTTTCATACAGAATCACTTTAGAGATCATCTCATGAGTATGCAGATGAGGGCATTGTAATGAGGGATCATTGGTGTAGTGCAAGGAGGATTGTAACTCATTATGGGTACTTGGTGACCCAATGTGAAAGAGGATATCGTAGACATCAAATAGGTCATTCAAAATTGGCATATCATAGACATCAAATTGGTGATTCTTGATATTTGATATTTTTACTCTCTCTTTCAAATCCTTTAATGCATCACCAATACTACATAAAGGATTTGTGTTCATTATTTCCAATGATTGAAATGATTTTTTATATGAAGAGGATAACTTCATATCAATATAGGATCCATTTGCATTTCATTATAAGGGACTATCGATGCCTTATAAAAAAAATTTCTAAATGTAGTACCGTTCATATAATCACCCCCCTCTCTATTAATATCTCTAGGAATAATATCATTCTACAAATAAAAAAGAACACCATCTACTAAGGCTTGGTTTGCTGCATTTAGATTTTGATTTCTTAAATTGAATTTGGAGTATATTGAGAATTTGGTAGTGTATGGTTAGCATCCACTTAAGAGGAAATTTCATTAGATTCAATTGACTAGTGAGATCCTCTACAAGGATCTTCATTGATTTCAATAGTTTTAATAAGTTCATGTTGTTGTATCTCTCAAATTTGTTGAAAATGAAATCTTATGGTGGTGATAGTATACCCATCACATATAATAAGCACAGTGGCCCATCACCATGAGGGAAGAGTTTAACACAACCTTGAAAGACAACTTATATCCCATGGGACACCTTGATGATGCATACATACAGTGACAGAGATTGTACTTAAAGCAAGGCTAGTTTATTCTAAATTAATTTATTGCAAAGTACCACCAAACATTGAGTAAGGTGAATGATAAAATCCCTAAATGCTTGAGGGTTCTCAAAATCAATGCATTCTTTCACTAGTACCTTATGGAAGAAATGGAATTCCTAACTATGAACAAGTTGGGTGATGCTTATTGCAATGAATTTGGAAGGGAAGTTCAAGAGATGTAGTGGACCCAATAAAGAATGAAAATCCAAAGGGTGGAAATCATAGTTCCATTCAAAAAATATCCACTTGATCTGTTTCGTTTATCCTCAACATCCTATTGTGATTTTTCGTGAAGAATTATTTTGTGACCATCCGGTTTGGTGAAATAATACAGTTTGAGCAGTGCACAAGCATCTCAAATCAAACAAATTCTCATCATTACAATGTGAAGTGAAAGGCAGAGATTGGTAAACAAGGTTTATTGCTCACAAGTTATATATCCAAATGCATACAATGCTCTAATTGCAGAGATATACACATGAAGTTCTAAGTTTGGTCAAATATTTATCTTTCCTCCGGTTTGGAAATTCACACGAAGACATAGCATCATTGAAATAGATATAGAATTTCATATTTTGTTATATTAAGATGTCAACTATTCTCCATTGACAAGAGCATTCAAATATACAATAAAACCCTAAAATAAAATTCTAAAATAAAACCCTACACAAAGTCAAATGTAGAGGTACTCACCATTCTTGGTGCCCTCACAGTCTATCTCCGTGCCCTTGCAGTCTATATTTGTGCCCTTACAGTGTATCTACCCTTCGTGCCCTCATAGTATATCTCAGTTCTCTCAACTCACCCTTGTAGTCTATCTCCATTCGCAGTCTATCTCCCCTCTGTTCCCTCATCTTACCCTCACAGTCTATCTCTATGCCCTCATAGTCTATCTCGCCTCCGTGACCTTGGAGTCTATCTCCTCACCCTCACAATATATCTATGCTCCCTCAGATCACCCTCAAAGTCTATCTTCATTCACAGTCTATATTTATTCCCTCAGCTCACCCTCACAGCCTATCTCCCCTTCGTGCCCTCGCAGTCTATCTCCACACCCTCATAGTCTATATTCTTTGTGCCCTCAGTTTCATGCATAGTGATCTCCTTTCCATTGGTCATGTGCACAATGATATCAATATTGGGTTTTGTTTTTGTTTTGTTTTATTTTAATTTTAATATATCTTATATAATTTATATTTTTATTTATTTATTTATGTTGGGTTATGCTATGTTATATATATAATATACATAAATATATTATTTATATATATTATATAAACATGATATATTACATATTATATAACTAAATATTATATTATATAATGATGATGAGGAGGAGGACGACGTAGATGATGACGAGGAGCATGATGATGAGGATGATGTGTAATGGGTTAATGTCATAGTTAATGTGTTTAGGATCATAGTGGTTAGATGTTATAGTGTTTGTGGTCAAAATGCATTAAGGGAAGATGACGATGATAATGACGATGATGATGATGAGGATTTTGATGATGATGATGATGACGATGATGACGATGATGATGAGGAGGAGGAAATTTAATTATTTCTAGTGGTTCTTCATTCTATCAATCAATGATTTTTTTAGTTTTGTGAGATCCCATTGGCACCCTTATAGAAACCATATGGCGTTAAGTAATCCACTGCCAACCGTGGAACAATCTAACGATATTTTTGTTTCTTGTGACCAACTAGTGGAGTGAAGAGATATTCAAAACTATATACTATATTAGAGGGTGAGGGTTGAATGTCCTTGAATATTGTATCATTCCTTGTGATCCATATAATACCCCATAGGATGTGCAGGGGAAGGTGAATCAAATGTTTTTGGGTTCCTCTATTTTTAAACCATTCGTTCCAAGCCTATTCCGACAACTCTCTTTCCTATTATCCACTAAAACAAAAAGTATTTACAACACCATGTACTTGACAAGTGAAATTCTTGTGGAGAAACACATGATTGGTTGTATTAGCATTTTATCTAGATAAAGCTTCGTATTTGGTCCACAATAACCTCTCCAACATTAGTTGGTGCGTATTTTTGCTTAAGGTTAGGGAATGCAATTCAAGCCCTTGTAGAGTTATCAAGGAGGTCATTGGAATAATTGATGCGTTGATGGAAGGTATTCAAGGCCAAGATCCATACACCAAAGTATTTCCCTGTAAAAGGATAAAAAAAAATCACCAGAGATGCTGATCATTAAATGATAGAAATGTCTTGAGAGACGACTCTTTCTTGAGTAAATCCACTCGATTGAAAACATGCACATTCAGGCTTACATTTTGGGTTGTCAAACCACATGACTATGCCCATTTTCTTATCTAGAGAGATCAAATGACTCACATCCATGTGGGTGTTAAGTCCCTTACATAACCCATATGCCTTATACCTTGAAATTCATTGAAATATAGATATGAGTCATAGAGAAGTGGAATTGGACACTTGGAGGAATTTGAAATGTCTAAACTTCCACATCAGTCATGGCCACGCTAGAATCATGGGGTCACTAGACTCAAGGAGGGATGATGATTTATAATTATACATAGATGTGGAAAGTTGGATGAGAATGATCATTTTTAAGGTGATAGGCCTCTTCCTACACACCACCAGATCACCTCTCATTGACAATCTGTGTATTGATCCCTTTTAGTTTTGGGTTGTTAGTATTTTCCATTGAACACACCTTTCAATCTAGTCAAAGTTCAATTAATGTCTCTTGTTACTGTAGGGTTATAAGGCTTCATCCTAATGCCCATATGCCTCCAACCTTGTGATATAATCATTTGATGACAAGTGTCATGAAGGGTGATGCCTAAGACTAGGGGTAACTTTCAATTCAAAGCTAGGAATGACCAGGCCCACATCAAGTGAAGGAAGAAAATTAATAAGGTACATGTGTTAACCTCCCTAAGTGAATTGATCAAAATTGGCCATCTACGCTCAAGTGCAGTCATCCTGATAACTGGCTGAAATGCTACTTGTTATGAAGATATAAGGGGATGCTTGTACATGCCAGTCTTTGAAATTGAATCTAAGTGTACGATAATCTGTTATCATCTCCCACTAGTGCCAATTTTTTGTTGTTTCATTGATTATGCTAGCCTATCTTGCTACCTTATCCTTTCTATTTTGAGCAGCACCCATTTCATTCCTGCCCGCAAGAGAGAAAGCACCAGCTATAATCCATAAGTTGATCCAGCGTAAGTTGATTCGGTTGAGTAAGCATATGATTCAGTTTCTTTTGTTGACCCATCACTATCTCGTCTAGCATACTTTCTAGCATATTGATAGCCTGGTATAGTTTCATAACAACCAAACACAAAGGTACCAAAAGCCACATCACAACCAAGAGTTAAGGTGGTAAAGGTACAACCAGTTGATCAAGTTAAATCACATAGAGAAGAATCATCATAAGAAGGAAAGGCAACATGAAGAGAGGAAATAGAGGCAACATTAGTTTGAAAATGATATCAAAAGCTAGTTGCATATCCAGATACATATATAGATTCAATATTAGGGTCCCTAGTCCTAGATCAAGGTTGAGTCCATTTTTGAGAGACAATAGGATTAGATTCTATAGTAGTGCCCACCAATGAAGTAGCACTACCACCATATAGAATGCACTTTATTAAAATAGATATAGAGAAACCATCTTGCTTAGTTCCATTTGTTGACCCAATAGCATATCCTCTAGTTTTAGAGCCAGAGCCTCACCCTGGATCCTTCCTTGTTTTAGAGCCATATCCCATTGATAACGGAGTGGATCCATAATTAGTTGGTCCATATGCTTAGTCAATCCTAGTCAAAGAAGCAGATCCGAAAAATTCAGTCAATTTTGAACCTAGCAAAAGTAGATCCAGTATATTCAGTAGCAGATGCAGAAATAGATGAAGTTGTCAGTGAAGCACTAGTCGAATTAGTAGAGCCATTAGTAGAACCATAAGTTGTATCTTATAATTTTTTTTACTCAGTATAAGAATCACTACTAGACTTTGCAGTAGTTGTTTTTTCAGTAGCATAAGCACTACCCGAAGCATAGGTAGTTTACCCGGTATCCAAGTTAGAAGCTCCACCAACTTTTGACACATTCCAGGTGGTTGTTTCCATTCCCAGATCGAAACCCAGTTAGATATCCAAAATCACTATCAGCATGGGTAGATGAAGCAATAGGAAAGGCACGAGAAGAATATGAGTGAGTATCTATTCCAGTCTCATATCCATAAGCAACAGAGGTAGGTGTAACATGGGTCTACTTGGCATTAGTGCTAGCAGCAACACAACCACCAGCCAGCTACAACAGTAGTAGATCTGGTCCATAAACTACAGAGACAAAGGAAGTGGATCGCCCAATTGACCCTATTGATTGAGCATATTCTATAGTTGTTGATGATTCAGTTGACTTAGTTGATTAAGTTGTTGGAGGTGAAGGGACAGGCTCTCACTCTCACAGGTTATTTATTCAGGCCTTTCTTTCTCTTTTCCCGTCCCATCCATTCCATTTTTTAATATAGCATCCATGGAGATATGTAATATCCACTTAGACCTACCATACAGACTAAGAACCTCCTTTATTATTGCTATCGTTGGTTATGTACGTAATTTATATAGTTGTCACTTTTATATAGCGAACACTGGGACTGCTTCAACCAGGAGAGCTATTGTCTTTACTTATGTCTATTCTTATAGTGGTGCTTGAATAAGTGAATCCTTACCTACACAAAGAATAGGTCAACCTCTGGTGCTTTCACTAATGAATCAACAGAATCGCTTGCTTAACCAACAAAATAAACTACAGAATCTGCTAATGCTGGTGGTGCCACTGATGCTAGGTCTCGATATGAAAATGAAACTACTTACTCTGCCTTTTCTATAGTACCTGTCTGGCTTTCTATGTGTCTATAGTTCCCTAACCCAAGTTAATGATACACTCCTTACCTATGCGGTCCTTACCTAGTGGCTAGTGGCTAGTAGCTTTGTCTGGATGTAGTAGTAACTGGATTTGTTGGGGCTTGCTCTGTTGCTGGTGGATATATGTCTGGATTTGATGCTAGATAAACAATTGGAACTGGGTCAATGGTAACTGCTACAGAATCAATGGATGGATCTGTTATTTAATATTCTATTTAATCAAAGGTAGCTTCATCAATATGATCGACTGTTGCTTTAAAATCACTTGCTAGAAGCTCTGTTGCGTATATGGCACTGGTTCCACTGTCTCTATTTTTGTTCTAAGACTTTTGCGACCATTGTTTTGATCAGATAGTTCTTTTAGATTCATCACATAGGTTTTTGATATTCGACGTTTCGGACCAAACCTTGTTGGGATCCAATTTTGACTAATTTTAAACTTGTTATATCTTTTTTCCTTCACATCTCATAATATTTTCTTGATGATGGACCACACTAGTTTGGTTCGAAACGTTGAATATCAAAAACCTATGCGATGAATACGAAAGAACTATCTGATCCACTGTCTCTATCTGGCTATGCCTTTACCTTTTCTCATGTCCCTATATTTGTTCCCAATGCTTCCTCTGCTTCTATCTATAGAATGAGATATGGAACTAATAAGGGTACTATTGGTCCTTCAACTGGGCTGGAAATACGAACTGGTTCTGGGTCAAGTGCACCCACTGACGCTTATGTTTTAGTCTTTTATGCTTTTGTTTTAGAAACAACTAAGCCCATGTCTACCCTGAATAAAATGAAAATATCCTTGGCTAACGCCATTTATTTTATCCTATACCTACTACTGATAAGTAGGCCATCATTTCCCCTATCCCTAGGGGGCCATACATCATAGGGTAGTTTAAGGGGAACTTGGAAGACTTGGATATTTTCGTCATTGGAACTATCTGGCTAATGCTTATGTACTCCTAACCTGTTATTTATTTACTCCTAACCTGTATATATATGATACTCATCGTTACGTACGTTTCTATATAGTCGTTGCTACTCCTTTCTCTATATATTGAATATGCTCCCTTCGTTGTCTGGTTGAGTAATGTGTTCCTTGAGCTTGAGAATTGGTCCTGAACCAGTCCCATATTAAGCCATTGATCTAGAACTACCAGTATTGGGAAAGGAAGTCTCACCAGTAGGAACAGATCTAGAAACACCAAGAGCAAAGACAAAAGGAGCATAAGGAGCTTACCTAATAGCATATCATCCAGTAGGAGCATATCTACCAGTATCCAAAGCTAAGAGTAGTACCAGTTTATTAAACCACCACTAGGAGTTAGTGGAGATTATAAGGTAGGAGATCATAATTGATTATATAGAGGATGCACTCTTGTCTTAATTCTTGTCTTGTTTATTTCCTTATATTTATTATAATCCATTTTAGCAATAATTAGGCCAGCTTCGTAATGTAAAATAATCGGTGCAATTCCATATTCACAAAAGTCAAATTACCAAGTACAAGGTCTAAGTGTCAATTTTATGTACACTACAGGTTATTGCATAGATAATGACCAGGATTGGCCATCTTCGTTAGGTTAAATTACCAGCTACTCTATGACCATGTGAATGAATTATAAATCTCCAAGTACACTGCCACGTTAATTGATCTCAATTCCTAGGTACAACACTAAGATTCTGAAAGTCTAATTATCCAGTTATAAGGGAGGATGCTATGATCTTAGACTCCCATCCCACGTGAATGTTGAATAATTGACCAATCAGTTATGTGACCAAACCAATCTTAAAGTTTAGGTGGACAACAGGGTAAAAATGGGTAATTCCCCTACTTCAAGTTTAGCGTACAAAGTTTCAAATCTTGTATGATACATACCTACCGGTCTAAATTCCCCTGCTTCAAGACCCTATAGGGTAGTTTCATTTTGACATGATTGAATGGAATGAATGATTGAATGACGAGGCTAGGGATGCAAAAAACTTGAGGTAACAAAGCTCAATCCCTGAAGGACGCAAGCAAGATTCAAAGTTCAAGGTCAGGCCTGTTGATCCCTGCCTAAGAATTGATAATAGGTACAAGCATTGATCTACCCAATATCGTACATGATGATTCGCAATATTGTTCCTCTTGGTAAAATGACTATCCCACCTAAGAGAAATATGAATTGAAAAGGAAACATTTTTCAAAGGGTAAAGAACTTCATTTTAATGGGTTTCTCTATGGTTCCTCAGTCTGTGAAGTTGATGTCGTACCCAGTGAAGAGTGTGTGAAAGCATCGATCACAATAAATCTATGATGTGGTTCCTATGTCCAATTGGTTCCTCCCCTTGTTTCCCACTCAATAGCAATTATATCTGGTCTCTCTATAGAAATGGTCATATCTTCCCCGTCAAACATTAGCTTTGTTGGTTAGCCCCTCTATACCCTATATTCAATCAATGGGTTAAATGGATAAAAGGGGGTATAAGGCTCCAACGAGGGCTTGTGTCTAAGGTAAGCTTGAACTGCTGGGTCTACTGAGATAAGTGACCTTTTGTTGGCTCTCCCATCTGTTTAATATCTCTTGTCCTAACTCCTCATAGCTTATACTTGTGTAACCTTCTCTGAGATGTAGGGGCTTTCGAAAGGTGTCAATATTGGTGTAAGCTAGTTCTTAGAGGGACTCCGATATCCAAGTCTTAATAAGCATGGATGTTTAAGATCATAATCTGGATCACGAGATTTAAAATCATAATCTGTCTGACTAAGGTATGTATCTGTACCATGAGCATAATAAGCAGGTTTCTCCTCTCGATCATGAACATTCTAATCTGTTGTTTCTCCTTGCATCTTGACTTCTGTTGGTTATTGGACTTATGATACAGTGATTCAGTTGCTTTACCAGTCCCATCTTTCCTTTGAGTTCCATAGCATGACTCGTTGATCGAGTAATTGACCCTGATTGAGTGGATCCCGCAGACGTAGATCGAATAATAGTTCCATGTAACCCAACATCTTATCCAGGTCGATAACCAAAAGCATCAGTTTAAGTCCCAACGATTGCGGAGCTAGTTGCAATAGTAACCAAGGTTAATTCAGAAGTTTACCTTGCTGACCCAGAACTCATTAACCGAGTGGAGTAAGATCCTGTTGGAGAGACATATCCCATTTAATACCCATTTGATCGAGCAAAGGAAGCACCATAAATATCTTCACCAGCAACAAAGGCATAGGAAACGGTAGAGGTACCAATTCCTTCTTTCCCACCACCACCTCACAAGATTACAGATTCAGAATTAGTTGTACCTGAGCCTATTCCAATTCCATCTTTAGTTGAACTAGAAGTTCTTGCATAACCTCCAGATGCAGGGTTGGTTTACCGATCAGGACTAATATTAGGTATTTACTGAACATGACTGATAATAGGTAAAGAATCCAGGTCATATATTTTGGGGGTGAGAAACCTATTATTTTGACCTGACCTGTGACCAAATGCTCTTGCATCATTAATTTCGCTAATTTACTTTTGTCGGGTGAATTCTTTACCCATAACAACATTAGCTCCTTCTGCAGGATGGTTCCTCCCTGTGAGGGACCAAGAATCCATAAATGATCTTTGTTTATACTAAAGAATCTTGCATTTGAAACATGGCCCGCTATCCTCTACCTGTAGCCCCTCTTCTATGCACCTTCCACCTAAGCTTGAAGAGGGTCAACCACCATTCAAACCCAAAGACCCAAAATCCTTATTTCAGTAAGCCATAACACAAGGAAACAACAGGTTACTATATTATACGTAGAGTCAACAAAGGGCATATACCATATTTCCTATACCACAGGTGCAAGCTTGAGGGATTAGTCAACTTACTACGAACGTTTCTCCTACAGAGAGAGAGCCTTAGGATTTAGACACATGAATAGAGATGTTTAGGATTTCTCAACAATTAAACAAGAGGAGAGATCTATATCCTCACTAGGACTGGCTTAGGTATTCTAATTCTTATGTATCAATCTATTAGATGTATTCAGGAAAGATAAGACTCCTATATATAGTAGAAGTTTCCCAATAATCTTCTTTCTCCCTTTAATCCTTCCTCTTCATCCTCATCTTTTTGGTTCTAGTGACCTCTCATAGTAAATATATATAAAGTCTTCTATTTATATAGAAAGTTTAGGAGCGAAGCGAAGCGGAGTCGCTTTCCTAAAGGGGAAGGAGCGAAGCATCTCAACTTGGTCAAGTTTAGGAGAACCAGATCAACTTGTAGAAGGAAAGTTTAGGAGCGAAGCATCTCAACCGAACGAAGAGAGGTATCAGAGTGAAGCGTCTCAACCGACCATAGAAAGTAGTTTAGGATTTGTACCATAAATTAACCTCCCCGGACTTAGGGTCAAATTGAGTGATACATGGCCCCCGTATCAAACTCACCACCATGATGGGGGTCGTCCCCTTCCCTGGAAAACCATCATCGGGTTCAATGGGTTCCCCCCACTACTCTGGTTCCTGTAGTTTCTCCCCTAATGCGCAGGAGGAAGGTAATTGGCATGCACATCCATGATTTGTCTTGGTTTGGACATGATTCGTTTTGGTACACCATCGTGTCTTGGTCCAAACTTGGTATGTCCATCATGAGAATTCCATTTCCATCGATATCAATCCCAATCTGATCTCCCATCTCATTAATTCAATATCAAGGACTAATACTATCAGGTAGGACTCTAATTTAAACCTTCCTCAGGCTAGGTTCCTCTCTGCTCCTCACATGATGAATGACCGTAATATTCCATCAGTTCCTAGCATGGGTTTCACCTAGTAATCGGTGGTCCCTATGATTGGTATTTGTTCTCTGATTGGTATTGTATGATGCTATGGCATTTGTTAGTCATTGATTCAGTGATTTCTAAAGGGGTTTGATTATCTTAAGATCCCCTGCATGTTTCTAGCTACAAGGGCCAAAGAAGCCAGAATACATCATGTTGTTTTGCAGCGTAGGTAAGTTCTTCAGTCTGAGTGACGTGGGTAGGGGATTGACTGGTGGGAAAACCTAGGTATAGGTCTTGGGTAATGTAAGTCCCATCACATGAAATCTAAGTGCAATAATCAATCTAAGTGCCATCATGTGAAAATCTCATAGGGGTTGGGCTGCAATGTTCAAAGATCATCATAGGGTTTGGTACCCATGTAATCTCATCTAGGTCCCAAATAATGTAATCTCATAGGGTTGGGCCTACAAACTATGACTTGCGGCTAACACATAAGGATTACTAAACATGACCTATTGTTCATAAACTACACCTTGAGTCATAGCTCTTATTATTAAAGAATACCTTCTATAGATAATCTAATTTTGTATTATCTAATCCTTCTAAATAATACTAATGAGAACTTCATATTCCTTTCAGAACCTGTTGAACTCTTTACCTTTCCTAATTCTAGAGTGGTAAATATGTATAATAAGTATTCCTCAGATGATGAAAGTATTAGGAGTCTATTGTACTCTACCACGTATTCATTCCTTCGTAAGTAACGATGACATTATTGTTGAGGAGAGGAGCCGGTGGTTTCTATAATTCAAAGTGGGTGGAAATTGATAGCAGTTTTGAAGGAAGGAGATTTGGATGTGATTTATATAGTCAAAATGGTCATTATCTCATATGTAGAATCAGGTTGTAATTTCTTAACGAATGAGATAGTAAATCCTGAGTGGAGAAGGTGGATATTCTTGAAAAAGTGAATGACGATGATTGATGGTTTTATTTTGAGAGTGATTTAGACAGTTCAATCAGTAGTGAATAGTAGGTTGTGATTTTCTTGTAACCGTCCCATGATGCTAGGAAAATATTGTAGGTATATTAGATAATGTTAATAGTTGTTAATCCAATAGAGAATTTGCATGCTGCATCTCTCTAAATTAACGAATGGAAAGCACCTCCCGTAGGTCGGCCCAAGGTTCGTACCTCACCCCTAATGAGCCATGTTGTTCTCACCTTACAAATAGATATGTCTTGATTGTAGATTTGATGTCTCCACCAAAGTTCATATGTTGCTTCCACCTAAGAAATCTCTTTCATGTCTAAGGGGAAAAGAGTACGCAAACGAACCAATTCATTCCATAATGTTTGAACCTTTGTAACTCCCAAATGAATAGAGAAAAATGACTTGGTACATATTGATGATTAACCTAGTAAAATTGAAACACGAAGCATAGACAAAATTTCTTGATACACTGGTGAATGGACACTACTGTTTTGGGGTGCAAAGATGGAGGATTTCTTATATCATATCTAACCTTGATTCAATCGAGAAAATTATATTTTGCACCCTCGATATTTTAGACAGTAGGAACAAGTTGTGTTTTTTGTAGGGTTGACCTTGTTGTTGGTCCTCTCTGTTAATAGGAGGTGGCACATTAGTTCAATCTTGTTGGTGGTAACGTAGTGAAATAGAACCCAAACAACCCGGTGTTGAAGCTGCTCTGAAGTAGGTTCAATTGACCCCTTCCAATGGTAGCTTCTTCCGCAGTGAAGAGGTGCAAGTGACATAGTAAGGTGTTCCTCTCTGTAAAAAGGTGGGAATGATGTGTAACGTGTAAAACTCATAGGATCGAACATACATAAAGGGTAATAAAACTCCTAGTATCAGTCCCTAACCTGTTGGTGGCACTTAGTGAGCTCAACTAATTGGTTCTGGTCCCTTGGATTCCTACTGATTCACATATTTAGAAGCAAGGGTAATTCCACCCGGGGAGTATGTGTAATGATTGAGGTTGTTCCGACCAGATGGTTTCCAACATTCCATGTAAGGGTTGCCTAGTTTCCAACTAGTGTTGGTTCGGATTAGGTGTAAAAGTATAAGGTGTTGTCGGACCTAATTGTGTGAGCCTTCTAAGCCTTAGTAACTCCCTGCATGGAACATGGAGAAATTCTTGTTGTTCTGCTACTAATGATGCTATTTCATTCATAGCTACAAATGGATTGGGTTGGCAGTCAACAAAATAAATCTTTGTAATTCGTCTAAAAACATTGAATTCAACAAGAGATCTTAAGTGATCAAGTCTAAGTAGGAGTTCTAGTTAAGTATCAGAGTTGGAGTAATAAGAGTGGATGAGTAATCACTATCTAAAGCTTAATATAGATATAATGACCGCTAATAGAGCATGGTAATTCCTTGCCATCATCATGTGTGATGCTGGTGGAAAGTGTATACGGGGTGGTTTGCATATCAAAACGTGAGTAGAAGGGCATTGGTAGCAACTTATAAGGTCATCGTACACTCGACCTGTTTCTCTAATATTTGTATTGAGTAAAGTGATCCACTCTTCTCCTATAGTAGCTAAAGCAGACTTTATAGATCGTAAAGAGATTTAGCACTCCTTTTTTACCCCCTAAAGATACTAAACTTCTAAAGATACTTAATATTTCTTCCTCAAGATACTAAAGATAGGATAGAAATATTAACTCTAAGATACAAAGAACCTACTTTCAACTCTTATAGATATAATCCTTTACTAGAGAATACATAAAGCCAACCTTACTTACTAATACTATAAGTTTGATATTCCTATACCTATTGACTAATTTCTAATGTCATAAGCTAAAGACTTATTAATATAGATAGAGGGTTTCAAGGTATAAACCTAAAGAGAATATAGATAGAATCTATAAAGGGTACGAACGAAATCTTATTTCATGATTCATTCATTTTATAGTTGGTTTCGATCAAATCTCCACTGAGCATCAGTTTAAGTCCTAGCACTAGAGCTAGATCCTTTATAGATCCAAATCCCATTCTACCAAAACAAACAACATCGAACAAAGTTTACCACCTAGTCAAACCTATAGCAATAGGGAACTTATGCACTATCTATTATAATATGCTATGTTCCTTGATTAAACTATGCTAGGACCTACTAGGTTGACGCTCTTATGCCCGAGATACTATAATACCAAGACCTATCGAATATAGATAGAGTGCATTTCTAATTAGGTCAAATTGAGGGATCTTTATCCTGAGAGGGAACACATAGCTACTCTTGTGTAATGATCCAAGGAAATATAGATAACCCGAGAGCCTAGGAAACCATAGCTCCTCGACCTCCTTCTGTTGATCAAGCTTCTAGCGCTCTTCAGCCCATGACAATTATCAATTACTTACACTTGGAGTGATCCTATCCTATTACTCATATTTTTATTGTATCTTGCTAATGAAGGTAATTCTATTGATCTCACTATTGACTTTACCTAATATAAATCCTGAGGTGACACTTACCTAAGTGAAGGGAAGGTAAGATTTTCCTCAAATAGTAAGATCCACCATCTCTTCCAGATCCAAATTCAGTGCTAGTGGCATCTCTTTTAGTTAAATATAGATATTGATACCTAGGTACAAGTTAAGTTGTTTACTTTTAATCAGTCAATCTGGAACTTGTTAAAGTGTCTCTAGTTCTAGTAACATATCCTGCACCAGTTTACCTCATTAACCCCTGATTCATATCATCTATCTATGTTCATCTGAATAAAGCACCAAGTTCCTGCTAGAGCCTATTTATACTCCATATGCAGCACCGATAATAGAAGTTTCAACACCTATTGAATTAAGTCAGAGTAAAGAAAGTAGCATCAAATCATATTATAGTCCTTATCATTGATTCAAAATCATCTGAGGTGGGAGCAACATATCTTATAGTTTGAGTTCCCATTCCAATTGAAACACTTGTTGATCCATCTAGAAAATGACCTAGTTACAGATTCATACATTTACCCATATACTATGAAAGTTTTACTACAAGTAGCACTATAAATAAAGGTAACTATAAAACTTGTATCTGATCAAGTATTACTAATAGTAGAGGTAGGTACATAGCTTGATTCTTGATGCTTGATCTAGCTTATTGCTTGCTCATCAACTATAGGAACAACTCTAGCTGGAACTACTACTCTAGCTTGTTGCTTTCTCATCAATTATAGTTGATTGATCGTAGACGTTTGTACCAAACCCACAAGGTTGTTACTAGAAAATCTCCAAAAACTAGAAACACACCTATCACTCTTTCTCATAGTTATATTTCCTTACTTGATCTATTTAGCTGCATTAATGCAATAGAACTGCATGAAGACTCATATCTCCCAACCTTTCCCAAGGCTCTTCATCCTCCTATCTTATTGCTTAAAAAAGAGCTAGGTCCTCCTAGCCTTAAACACAATCAAGTATGATCATGATATCCTCCTCTTATTAGGAACAAACCCTCTATATTTATCATGGCATCATCCTACCATCATAAAAACTTGGCATCGAGTGCATCAATCGCCACCTGTCTTGGCATCGAGTGCATTGATCACCACCTGTCCTGGCATCGACTCTTGGATCAACTACCGAAAAAGAGTATCAACATTGAGTACATCAACACCTGGATCAACTAATGGATCTCGGAAATGGAATGATACCATCTATCGATCAATGAAAATAACTGTTTCTAGCTGCCCTACTAGGCAGTGCAACATAGAAACCCTTAGGTCATTCATGAACCTCCTTTACAGACACCAAACAAGAAAAAACTTAACCTGTTTAGGATATGGCTCAGTCTGTTCGTCACTCGACTACTCGGGCTTCTTACTCAATCTAGACCAAAGCAAACCCCACTCCTAACTAGCAGGTTGATTCTCTTCACCGAGCGGGGGGGTAGATAAAAGGGTGTTGAAGAAGACATTTGTTTTTCCTCTTTACCAAGATAAGAGCTTCGGATATTTGTTATTTCTGAAAGAGATAGCGAGTGAGGCTTCCCAAACCTTTATTCTATCTATAATATAGATAAGTAGGAACCCTGATATCCAAAGGGATAAACCAACATAACCTCCCTCTATCAATCAAATTGAGGGAGAGAGAGAATAGAGGCACCGACTTTAGTTAAGTTAGATGGTAAACCGACATCACAAGATCGAGGGAAAAGGACCCATTCTATGTCAACAACAACACATCCATTCATTGGGAACACTAAAACCCCACAAATCGATGAATCCACTCAGGTCCTTGCTGTTACAATCTCTTGTAATTGAACCTTATTTATTGATTATCCTTCTATATGTGGGGAAATCTACATTGATAGACATTGTAAACACCCTAGTGATGACTCCATGAAGGTAAGCAATTACATTATGTGTAACTAATTATTCTTGGCCTATCAATTATCCTTCCTAAGGGTCGATGGGTACAAATATAGGAGCAAGTGATAATAAAGGGGTTTGACATTAAATATTGGTGTTAGAGAGATATTACCCATTTTATAGTGGATAGAATAAGGAATTGACCTTCCATACAAATAAAGGAATTATAAATTCTATGCATAGAGACGAAGGCATTTTTTTTTATCTAGATTCAAAGATAAATCCAAGATACCAAATTAAATGAGGAAAACAGATTTTTTGTCATAGTATATATCAAGGGATCCACTTCTTAAGAAGTGTATATTTTGTGGAAAGGGAAGAGGAGTTGTGATCTATTGTTAGATTCCACTATATAATCACATAAGCACTTGAAGAGCACCCTTGGCAAATGGATTTATTTGTAGTTTGATAATGGAAAGTAGAGCCTAAGATTAAGAAGAAGGCAATATTTGAGTAGTGAGTGATGAATCAATTCTAGAATATGTGGATAGCATTGAAGTTTCCTTCTATGTGAAATAAAGAATTTGATATTTCAAGCAAAGAATGGATTCATTCCTCCAAGTTGTTAATTAACTAGGTGGCAACGATTCTCAATAATCAATGGACATTGTTGAGAGAAGATAAAACTTCTGGAAAATATGTTCTTAAAATCTCCATGAGAGCCTTGGTAACTCTAACCGATTACATATTGAGTTAACAAATGAAACATCTTCTTCTAGTTGGATTTTTCCCATAGGGTTTCTCCAAGGTAATTATCTATGTACTATCATGTCTAATTGTAGTATTTCTTACACCAAGTTCATTACATTTACAACACTAAGATACCATTAAATTCATTACATTTTTCATCACAACTATGACACACATACCGTGTCTATACAATGTAGAACCTGAAAGAAAAATGAAAAAAGGTTGATGAAAACTTAAAACTTATGTCAACCAATTTATGTACTTTGAAAGAAAAATAGGGTTTATGGTTTACATGATGAATTGATGATGGAAAAAAGTGTGTATGTGAGTCAAATTTGAGTCCAGAAACCCTCCCATATCGTCAAGGCATGAAAATATTCTATCCATGTCAAATTTCAGTGCATACAAAAACAATTTGAAAAAATTTCAACATTGGCCCCATTCACAGGTCATTGTTTCCCATGTCTAGTCCTAGTACAATGTCTTTTCATTGTTCCTTTTAAAATTTGTTTAACACACACATTCTCGCATCTATTACTGCAAGGTCATATTTTTATGGTGGTTATTAAACAATAAATGAAAATAGGTATTTTTCATCACAACTACGACACACATACATTATATATACATTGTAGAACCTGAAAGAAAAATTAAGAAAGGCCGATGCAAACTTAAAAATTGTGTCAACCAATTTGTGTACTTTGAAAGAAAAATAGGGTTTGTGGTTTAAATGATGAATTGATGATGGAAACAAGTGGGTGTGTGAGTCAAATTTGAGTCTGGAAACCCTCCCATATCGTTAAGGAATGTGAATATTATATCCATGTCAAATTTCAGTGCATACAGAAACAATTTGAAAAAAAATCAATGTTGGCCCCATTCATAGGTTATTGTTGCCCATGTCTAGTCCTAGTACAATGTATTTTAATTTTTCCTTTTAAAATTCATTTGACACACATGTTCCCGCATCTAGTACTGTAAGGACATATTTTTATGGTGTCGATTAAACAATGAATGAAAAGATGGATTTTTCATCACAACAATGAACGAAAATAGGGTTTGAGTTCATGTTCATGGCTAATGAGCCTTAGATATCCATTTATGGTGTAATTCCCTTGTTTACCTCGCTTGATTATGGTCAAGAATATGATACCCATCCTTACTATGCAAAAACCCCTAATCACACCCATATCCCACTTGTATTCCAAAGGTCCACTTTAAAGGGTCTTATATGTTGTGGTTTAAGGATTTGATTGTGGCACATCAGATCAATAATATTAATTTATGTCATAATTCCCTAGATTTCTCCCTTGAACCATGGTATGAGACCCACCTGTCATGAAAAAAACCTTCTAATGGAACCCATATCCCACTCTAAGGATACAGACTTCCTATAGAGGGCATTTTTTGTGGTTTGTAGCATTGTGCATGGTCATTGGTCCCTAGAATATTCATCTAGGTCCTATGGGCCTCCCCAACCATTATCAAGGCCTTTAGATCCATCCCTATTGTCTAAGGCATTATAATAGCAACCATATTCCACTTGAAGGATAAATATCCTCTTTAGAGGGGCCATGTGGTGGTTTGAAGCTCACCCTCAACAAAGGCACATGGTATTTCATGATTATTCTTGGTGAAAGTAAGTGAATTGTTTCTTTTTCATACAACATTACGAAATTGTA
>JASDQU011029995.1:0-18093 GCA_032191745.1 Picea mariana | reverse complement strand
ATGTTACCTATACGGTACCTTTAGACCATTTTACTGGTACTACCAGTAACGTCACCACTGTTCCAGACCAGTTGTTGATTGGTTCTCACTCAATTCCTACTCTTCAGACGTTCCATTCTACTATGGTTCCAAAAGCTACCATGATTCCTAACAGAAATGTGGTTATTTCCCAAGCTCCGATTGGGACACCACTTCCACCTAGACCAAATCCATCACTTCCCCTAGGTATCGAGCTCTAAATACTTCCATTGCTATTTCTGCCTAGGTTCCATCCAGAGGCTCTGGAATTTTTGTTCCTCCTAGGTACAATGCTGCTGCTAGTTTTGTTCCTACACCTACCCAGGTTCTTTCCAGAGGGTCTTATGTTCCTCCTCCACCTTTGCTTGGAGGATCTGGCCCTAGTGGCTCTAATCCGCTTGGAGGCACCAATATTTCTATCACTTCTCATTTCCCGATTCATGTTGTAGGTCAACCTTAAGCTGGGGGGAAACCTCAATTTGGGGGACAACCTCAGATTGCGGCACAACATCAACTTGGGGGAAAACCTCATATTGGGGCACAACCTCAACTTGGGGGGAAACCTTAGGTTGGAGTCCATAACCCACTTTATGGACATAACACACCTGTGGTACAATCTCTACCTTGGAATCTTCCTTTCCAGGGAAACCTACAACCGTATGGGGGAAACATCCTCAAGTTAACTCTTTTGCACCCCCTAACCTTAGCCAACCATATCTAGGTTCTTTGAATCCTGCTTGGGGTTCGAACGTTCAACCTAGCGTTCCTTTGCAAGGGAACCCCCCTAATCAACCCAACCCTATGGGATATATGCCTCAAAATCCTCCACAATCAAATCTGTCAGGACTGTCTACTTATTTACAGACTTCTTACGGTCCTACTGGTATACCTACGGGGTTCCCCCTCAAAAAGACCATTTTCCACAAGTAAACCGATAGTTTCCTTTCCTGGCCACTTTGGATTTACCTTATCAGTCTAGGATTTTAAATGATCCTATATTTCATTCTCCTTATTGGCCCGTCATACCGACCAAGTTACCATCTGACATCCCTAAATTTGATGGTCGAGCAGGAGAAGATTCAAATAATCATGTTATGACTTTTCATTTGTGGTGTTCATCCAACTCCTTGATGGACGACTCCGTCATATTACAACTTTTTCAATGGACTCTCACAGGTTCGACAAAAAACTGATACATTGAGTTACCACGAGGTTTCTTCAATGAATTTAACACCCTAGCTATGGCCTTTCTAACAAATTACCAGTTATCAGTTCGATACAAGATAGGAACATAAATTTTGAGTTCTTTCAAGCAGTCCTCATGCAATCATATTTCTGATCACATCCATGAGTGGAGGAGGAGAAGACGTCTAATCAAAGTTCCCCTTCCTAATCAAATATTGGCCAAGTGGTTTACCAAATCACTCATTGGACCCATCGCTCGTGATGTCACCATGGGTGGTGTTTTCACTAAAGAGCAGGCGATTAGTCGTGCTCAGTGTCTCGATCTCATTTATTCACAAATGAGAACGCTTTACGATTTGATTCCTGATGCTCTTTGTCCTTCCACAAACCCTACCCAAAAACCTCCCACAACTTCTCATGCTACTAATGGTGTGATTGGCACCTTCCACGCTGAGACCCAATGGATGCAAGCCGGTCACACCAATCCCAAATCTAATAATTCTGATGCACAAAAGACTTTTACTCCTACTCCTTCCACTGGTAAGACTGCGGAAGTTAATTCTGTTTAATTTGCACTGACCGAAAATAATCCAAATAAAAATAAAGGGAAGGGTAAGAACAAGGAGGAAAAGAATAATAATCCACATTCTGATAAAACCAAAATGAAAACCACTGATGAGAAAGATAAACGTAAGCCTCGTTACCCCTGCTTGATTTGTGGTGATGATCATTACATGAAATATTGTTCGAGACGTGCCGAGGTTACTAAGTTTCTCCAAGGGAGTGGAAAAAATCCTACACCTGCCGTTTTGTCACAACCTTTCCCTTCTCAACAACAAGCCCAATTGTTCATTCATGACCAAGCTTCTCCCTCTACCTCCTCTTATGTCCTTATGTGTACTGGTGATTCTAAAAAGAACGAAGTTGTAGTCACAACTCGAGCCAAAGATTACTCTTCGTCAAAAGAGAAAGTTGATGATATAAATCCTTCATTGATTCAACCTTCTCCCCCAAATTCACCTCCCAATGGTCCTCTTCATCTCGAAAAACTGGGTCTCGATACAGTTCTTTGCCCTCCTCCCAAGGGCATTGTTTGAAAGTCTGCGTTTAACCCTCACGCACGTGCTACCCAAAACTATAGCATTGTAGAATATATTGTGCAAGCACCCTCCACGATGTCATCTCTCAAAGTCCTTCAAAGTTTCCCAGCTCAATGAAAGGCACTGTCAAAGGCCATCGGTAGAATTGATCCCACAGATACTAATTTAATAATATTTGACTCGGAAGATCACATTCCAAGACTCTCTCCTCGGTTATCATTTCAGATCCAAGTTGTTGTTGAAAATGATAATATGTGTAGAACTACTATTGACGAAGGAGCCTCAACTTATGTTATGTCCATTACTTGTTGGAAAGCCATTGGCTCTCCTACCTTCACCGAATCACACAATACACTTAAGGCTTTCAATGGTACATGCTTTAAACCCTACGATGTTCTTCCCTTGTTTTCTATTATGTTGGAAGGTAAATCGATCAATGTAGAGGTTGAGGTCTTCGATGCACCTCTTGATTATAATATTTTACTTGGCCATAGCTGGATTGAGTCCATGTGTGTAGTTGTGTATACCCTTTTCCATGTGGTACGTTTCCCACAACAAGGAAAGGTCTTTACTATTGACCAACTGGCCTTCTTTAATTCTGATTCCCGTACTAGCAACATTCCTTTTATCTCAAAGAAAACCCCTGGTTATGAGAATGTCGGAGTGGGTCTTTTGAAAGATTCAAATTTGATGGGTACTTTTCCAATCCCACCACCCGATATTATCCCTCCTTTTTTTGCCTCTATTAAAATGATATCCACCACCATTCATGAAACCCCTGCGTCATATGACCCATGGGTAGTACCTAGCCCTGGTGATTACCCTCATTATGACGACATGATGCCTTTAAGTCCGGTCGAATCTGCTTACCAAACTATTCAATCAACAACACCCTCCTCTCTTTGTCTCTATGATTCATTTTGTTGGCCCTCAAACAAGTTTTGAGGAAACAATGGTCATGTTTGATCACTTTTTGGACTTCGACAGGCTGTTCGAAGATGGAGCACCCAGGCGGAGCTCAGATCTTGGGATCTCACTTATTTTGCAGGTTGTGGACCCAACAAAGGGTTTACTAAGGTTTATGTAATGGGTTATGGGATGTCGTCCCATGGGTTTACCCATGATTAGGCCTTTTTGTAAATGTATAAATAAGTAGCTAACCGATGTAAGAAGCCTGGCTGGTTGGCTATGTGCAAAATATGTTGTAAGTGATTGGCTTAGTGCAAGAGGTTGTAATTTGCTTTGTGCAAACAGACTGTGTAGAGTGAGGCTTTGTGCCTTGACCTGATTTTGGGAAGGAGGATCTAACATGCAATGCCCAGATCTCCTGTCCTTTATGGAGTTTGGCTCTGTGGCTTTATGCACATGAGTGATTGATTGCAAAGAGATTGAAGACTAATAAAGAAGAAGAAGAAGTTGGTGGACGTAGCCCCACACTAGGGTGAACCACATATATCCTGTGTCTTGATATGCTTTGTGTGATGTTGATTGTACTATTTATCTTCTTAGTACTGCTGTTATAATGTATGATGAATGCATCTGATGTAGTTTCTTAGTGATTAATGGTATTAAAGATAAATGAATTCTATATCTGGGCTAATTCTATGTGCCAAGTGATTGAAAGTGCTTGATCTTTGTTGTTAATGCGAGGTTCTGTAATAAGGGTTTAGTCTGCGATGTGAATGAGACCATGAACTAATGGATATTGTTGGCTAAGTGCTCTGCTAAGTGTTGTAATCATAGATCGGTGTCCCAGCTTGGTTGCAGACCCCCGAGTCCTACAACCCCCCTGCCTCTACCTCGGGTGAGACTTCATCTTCTTCGCAGGTATTGCTGAAAGGGCCGGTAGTTAGGGTTTTGTTGGTGCGTTGTTGAAGCGTTGAACCCTGGGTCTGTCCCTGTGCCAACAAATGGTTCCGTTGTTGGGACCTAAAATTATGATTGCTAGGAACTGAAGAAAAGAGAAATCTCTACGTGTAGATCTGTTGCTGTAGTGTGCATTATTCTACTTGACTTGTGAAGCCCTGTGCTAAGAAAGAAACCTGATCTGAAGAAAAGAGGTAAGATATTAAAGCTTTGTTCTTTGGTAAGGGTAAGATAAGTGGAATTTTTTTGCTTCAAAAGAATGAATCTAGGTATGTTTGATAGGTTTTGTCCTAGTTTGAAGGGTAGGGAATAGTTAGAAGAAAGAATTGATCTGAATAAATTTGATAGAAATAGAGAGAGATATTTTATTCCTATGCATAGAAAGAATTTTTGGACTAATAAGTGGATGCAAGAACCTAGAAAGAATTTTTGCAGATTGCTGGTCCAACACTGTGATCCCAGTGTGCAGTATAGGAGAGGCCGGGGATCGTTTAAAATAAATAGAGGATTGACATTGTGTTACAATTGTAGAAGATCGGGACATCTTGCTAAGGAATTCCTTGGTACAGGTCCTATTTGTCTTTATTGTAAAGTTATTGGTCATGAGGTTGAGGATTGTCCAAGAATGATTGCTAAAGTTGAAAAGATGAACATGAGACAAGTAAACTATAAAGAAGAACCAGAGGCTAAGGATATGTTAGAGAACCAGAAAGAGAAAGAGTCATAGAATATGTTAGTAAAGTTAAAAGAAGAAATGGATGATCACATAGACATTAGTTTACTAGAGATCCTCAAAGAAAAACAATGCATAGTTACAAGAATAAAAGACTTCAACATAGACTGTGTATTGGATGAAGAAACACACGTGAATATTATGCCAGAAAGAACTTGGAAAATTTTGGGAAAGCCTGCTATGATACCTTCATTGGGAAGGATAGGCTTGTTTAAAGGAAAGATGATAACCCTACGTGGACGAGTTACTAATATACCTATGATTGCTCATGAAACATCGACTGAAGATGAATTTGAAGTCATTAAATTTGTTGAGAACAACGCCCCTTTTCCTATTTTGTTAGGAAAGACTTGGATTGAGAAGGATCAGACTAGAAGGAAATCAGAAGAGGAAGCTATATAACAGAAAAATCAAGAACTAAGGGACTTCATAACTAGAAAAATAGAGCGACTAATAGAATACCAAGAGGACAAGTCGAAGCAACAAAGGGCAAGAGAATTAGTTGTTGAAGTTGAAAGAACACAGGAAGGCTTGAAGAACCTATCCATGCAAGAAAGAAGTATAGCCACCCCATAAATAGTAAGAGAAGGGACATTAACCTCAGAATCTGTAAGAGCACATCAACAGTGCGAAGTCCTTTCACTAGGAGAGAATAAGAATACAAATGGGAAGAGGATTCCATAAATTGTTAGAGAAGCTCAAATCACAGGAAAGAAGGCCAGGAAGATCAATAAGAAGAAATCCAAGCTAGAAAAACTACAGGAAGCTATAGAGAATGGAAGGAATACTTCGCAGGAGGTAGATCTACAGAACTTGAACCTCATCGGAATAGCAGAACCACACAGAATGGGACTTCTCCACGACGAAGCTATATGACCGTTGGAGGCGCCCTGACCGTTAGAATGACGCACCAGAATGGCTAGAAAACGCAATTATGAGTGAATGAACCGTTGAGACCGTGCCATAATGGACATATTCACATTGATGGATGCATTCCTGCCCATTGGAGGAATTCGTTACGACATTGCTTATTTAACCCGTCAGAAGTTGTGCCGTGACCACTTTTTTCCACCCATGATTATCCAAG
Source organism: Picea mariana (assembly GCA_032191745.1). NCBI lineage: Eukaryota > Viridiplantae > Streptophyta > Pinopsida > Pinales > Pinaceae > Picea > Picea mariana. Next base: position 12,104 of record JASDQU011029995.1, on the reverse strand, counting down.
ATAACAAAGAATCGATTGTATATCACGCTGTGATTTCTAGACCTCACCATATGTTGGATTGCCTCGCTTTTCCATTCGCCTACTCGATCATTTTGGTTACAAGTGTGAATGTCGGGCGAACCTAACGCGTTAGAGAATTATGTGGAAGATATTCTCGTGGAGCTCATGGATGAGAGAGTTATGTCTGTAGGAATACTGATCTGAAAATAAAAGGCTGACTTGTTATGCTATGCAAGCACCCTCTACTTCAATAAAAATAAACCTTATAGGACCTTGCTTCATGTGTTAGAATATGCAAGATGGTTTATGTGTTAAGTTCATGCTTCTTCTTGTCAATGTTCATGTGTGAGGAAATGTTGTTTTAAAAGGTTAAATATGTGCTATAAACAAATACATAGCAACATAAATTGTAGCAAATAATCCATCAAACTCGCAACAATAACAAGATGATAAAGGAGTTCACCCCTCTCTGGGCTACATCTCCTTGAGCCTCCTTCAATGGACTTGGCTCTTTGGGATTAGTTTGTCAAATGTTCTGTTACAAGCTGTTGCTCAATTCCAATGGATTTACAGACTGTACCATTGGGTTCAGAATACATAAAAACCCCAAAAATGACTATTAGAACTCTGAAAATGGATCTTGTCTCATCCAGTCATGACCTCTTCTACATGTGGCCTTTAAGATTCCCTGAGCTTCTCTTGGAAAAAACACCTGTAAAAGTCCTCCAATGGATCTGAAACCTATCCCAAAATGTTCATAGCATAATAATTAGCCAAAAATGATATTTCAATCACAGAAAACAAGCATAGGCTCATCTGTGCATGACCTCAAACAATGAGGGCTTCAAGCTCCCTTGAGCTTCCTGAAACTTCAATGGTGAAAAACCTACAAAGGAAGTCTTCAAATGGCTGTGAAAGTAGTGCCAATGGACTCAGAATGTCCAAAAACCCCTAGCTGGGCTTTTTTGGCACCTCATTTGACCAAAAAATGAAGAAGTTAGGCCTCCTGCCATTTTCCTCCTTCAAGATTGCTGTCTCTGGTTCGCCATTTCACACCTGTGTGTGAGTAACCTAGCTTCTGGGTGCTTTCCGTGCCTAAACCCAGCACACACGTGCATCTCCACAAAACATGCCAATTTGTTGAACAATTAACGAAATTAGGGCCCCCAAAGTTAGAGGTGTTGGGCGCATGGGGGCCATATGGCCACGTTCCCCGCGCACCAAAAGGGGCTCGTATCCATGCATGTATAAAAGTTGGACAAGTGTCAGGTGTGTGGTTGCATAATCATTTAAATACAAAACAAAACCTGTGTGCAATTAAAATAATGGTCACATATTCTGACACCCGAAACCATGGGCTGAACTCCAACACACCAATGCACACACACAATATATATAATGGTCATATAAATGAAACCATGAGACCGGGGCTTATGCTGTAGGTTTGAATCGTGCCCAACCAACATATACAATGGGTCACATGTAATCAACACGCGTACATAAGAACTAGGGGCTAACCGTTTGACAACAAATGCACCAACCATTATTTGGGGTCATATGGCATAGAAAGTGCGTGACCGGGGCTCCCACACGTGCCCACACCTCCGTTTACACAATGGTAATGTGTTATAACCATGGCTTTGTTTGAATATCCAAACCGCGCACACACAACAAGTAATAACCAGTGGTCATATATGATATGCCAATACAACCGGGAGACGACATTTGAAAAACCCCGCGCACCATTTAACATGTGTATGGTCATATGATACAATACAACCACGGGCTGGGGCTAAGCCCCAGCCCGACCCCCGTGCCAATATACCATGACTTCAACTTAAATAAATTTTTAAACATATAGTTATTAAAAACCATAGCGTGGCGCGTTGGTGGGTTGGCCTTGGTTAAAGCTTTCAACGGTTGGGAGAGGTCCGGGGGTCGAACCCCACAGACCCATAAAATTTTTAATAAACCAACCAATAGACCAAAAGCCAGTACCAGGGTGCCACGTGGCAGCCCATGACTGGGCCACGTGGCACCATAATACTTGCCAAAAAATTGCCACGTGTCAAAACCACATTCGCCCAATTATCAGCTAATCACAAACCACCACATCAGCAGGTGTCAACTCAGCTCTGCCATGTCATCATACCATCATGCCACGTCAGCATATGTACGTACTGTACGGACTACCCAGTCAGCATCCCCTTTTTTTTTTTTTTTTCTGTTTGGCGATTCGAACAGATCGCGATATCTCTCGCTCCCGATGTCCGTTTGAGACGAAACGAGTTGCGTTGGGTTCGTGATGATGAGGGCTACGCTCTTGTTCGTTTTGAGGTAATTCCAAGAACATTGATTTTTGAGCTAAAATTTGACCCCTGGTCTAGATTTTGATCAAATACAGGCATCGTCAATTGAGGGAATGAAAGCATACCCCTCAACTGAACATCATTCTATCCATGCTACTGAGAAGTGAAGCAAGCACTGTGATGATCTGGCTAATGTGAAGCAGATCCCGTTGGTCTTTCCAGATTACATACTGTCTTTGGTTGGTGTGGTTAACCATGACACCATCCCACGTGACTTTGAGTACATGCAGATCACTACATACATCTCGAAGGGGATACACGTAGTTGAAGCCCAGTTAAGACAGATCCCAACTCTAAAGATCAACAACTTTAATGTCAGTGACATAAAGAACTATGCCATGATCGTGCCCCATAGGTATTTGATGAAGATGACTAGGAAAAAGTTGCACATAGTCTCCCAACCATGGATTAAGGAGCTTGCGCAATCAATGGTATTGAATATAATGAATATCCCTCACTTCGACCGACATTAGGACGTTAATGCTTGCATTAAACTCTTCTTGTCATGCTACCATGAAGGATATCTGTGACTCGACAAGAACATTACTATGGATCTGACATTGATCCACTTGATTAAAGGACTGAGCATGCAGGGATTGGACCCTCAATAGTTCTACCCAGGGAAGACTTCAGATCGCTCCTTGACACAACTCATAAAGGAGGATTATGGTGATGTATAAAAGAGAAAGAGAGGCTACAAGGTAGCCCCTATCTAGGATGGCGGACTGTGCCTCACTTGCCAAATTATAGCTAGAAAGCTCTTTAGAAAGAACCATCTGACACAGGTCACTGGGTTGGTAGTAAACCTCGTTGGCAAGTGCGTGGAGGGGATGCAAATGAACTGGGCAAGTTACCTTGTCAACGAGCTCGAGAAAGACTGCCGCAAAGCGCAGGATTAGGGGTATGAATTCCATTTTAGATGGTTACTTGTATTAATCACATTTGTTGCTTGGAAGATGTTGGAAGGAGTGACATTTCTAGAAGTTGAGCCATCGAAGTCGTTGGCTGCGAGGTTCTCCACCTTGTGGTATACAAACGATATTTCGAAGTAGTGGTAGTCGAATGCTGTGTTCCATTCCTACTACCAGTAGTTGAAGCATGCTATTGAGGAATTTCCATGCATGACATCAAACACATTGCACTAGTATAGACTGCTAGAGAAGTTCCACGCCGATCGATACTTTATCTATATCACTGCGTGCAGGGATGAGAGAAAGGAGGAGTTGCAGTCATATTATAAGATGAATGATGAAGATATGGAGGAGATCACCAAAGAATGGACGACATATTTCCTTGTACCAGTTGAATATGTAGAGCTCTTCGATGCAGACATCATAGGAAGCCCCTTGCTCACTCGAGTTGAGCATGTCAGATAGAGCAGTGTGAAGAATAAGAAGAAAAAGGTAGAAGTTCAAGAAATTGATGAGGAGGAAAGCACCTCTGCAGAAGATGGATCTGGCTCACCAGAAGGAGGAGGAGAAGACCAAGGCAATGGAAAAGGAGGAGGGGATGACAAAGAAATGTAAGANCATAGAGGACGAAATTGATCTAATCATCACAGCTGTGGAGGATGATTCAGAGGATATCTTGTAGTGATATGGAGAAAACCAGGAGACACTGTATGAAAGAATTGATAAGGAGCTAACTGAGATACAACAAGCCATCCATTCGAGCCACGTAGTACCTACTATGCCTTCTTCATTGAAGATCGTAGAATTGGGGGATGAGCCCGCCCAATTACAAAGACTAGCAGATGCAACAAAGGCTTGAATTTATTGAGTCCATGAAGATAAGGAGAAGGATATAGAAGCCTTGCAACAAGAAAAGGAGGAGGTCTTAGAGAAACTACGAGTTGCGTAGTCTTACATAATCACCTACGAGAAGGAGAAAGATGAAATTTAGGCGATGTTCAAGGAGGAAAATGAGAAGATACAGAAAGAAAAAGACCAGCTGCTCACAAAGAAGAATGTGATCAAAGAAGCGGTGACTAAATCACTTCGCTCTGTGCCAGGCTTGGCACAAGAGGAGCCAGAGTCAATCGAGATGCAAGTGGGGAAGCTCGTTGAGGCCATTCAACAACTTCAAGCATGGGTAATGGAGTTGGAGCTTCAAGTAGTACCTAGCACTCCGCAAGAAGTGCGTGACCAAAGGGAGGAAGTCTCTAAGAGCGCATTTGGAAGGATCAACGTCCTCACCTTAGAATGTAAGCAGTTGAGTGATCGAAGTGTGGAAACCTATGAATTCCTCGTAGAATATCTAGAGCTGAGGAAACTGGAAGCACAACTTTAGGAGGCGCAACAACAAGAATCCACTATGTAGGCGCATATGAAGATACTCTTTGCGGTCAAGCGAATGAAGAGATCACAAGAGAAACACGCATTCCATCAGCAGATTACTTCCATCCAGAGTAGAGTCATGGAAGTTACACAGAGATCACAGCCGGTACAGGATGAAGCCTGCACGATTTTCGAAGATATTGAAGGACAAGGCTCGCAGTTGGACCAAGTGGTTGTGATAGTGGAACAATGCCTGGAAGGGCCTATTACAGAGCAAGTGATTCAGGAGTTCACTGAGCAGGAAGCTCTGGCGAAGCAACAAGTTGAGGTAAATCAGGGTAAGATTTATGCCTTCAAAGAAGCATTGCCCAGATCTAAGTGACTCGGGACGAGTCACAAGTGAGTGTTGGGCACCTATTGGCCCTTGACAAATTTTTGAGGAAACATTGGTCGTGTTTGATCATGTTTTAGACTTCGACAGGCTGGTTGAGGATGGAGTGCCTAGGCGAAGCTGAGATCGCAGGATCTCACTTATTTTTCATGCTTGTGAACCCAACAAAGTGTTTACTAGGTTTTATGTAATGGGTTATGGGATGTCGGCCCATGGGTTTACCCATGATTAGCAATTTTTGTAAATGTATAAATAAGTAGCTAAGTGATGTAAGAAGCCTTGTTGGTTGGCTATGTGCACAATATGTTGTAAGTGATTAGCTTAGTGAAAGAGGTTGTAAGTTTCTTTGTGAAAATAGACTATGTAGAGTGAGGTTCTGTGCCTTGACCTAATTTTTGGAAGGAGGATCTGGCATGCAATGCACAAATCTCCTGTCCTCTACGGATTTTGGCTCTGTGGCTTTGTGCACAGGAGAGACTAAATGTAAGAATATTGAAGACTAATAAAGAAGAATAAGAAGTTGGTGGACGTAGCCCCACATTGGGGTGAACCATGTATATCCTGTGTCTTGATGTGCTTTGTGCGATGTTGATTGTACCGTTTATCTACTTAGTACTGTTGTTATAATGTATGATGAATGCATATGATGTAGTTTCTTAGTGATTAATGGTATTAAATATAAATGAATGCTAGAGCTGGGCTAATGCTATGTGCCAAGTGATTAAAATTTCTTGATCTTTGTTGTTACTGCGAGGTTCTGTAATAAGGGTTTATTCTGCGATGTGAATGAGACTCGTGAAATAATGCATATTGTTGGCTAAGTGTTGTAATCATAGATCAGTGTCCCATCTTGGTTGCGAACACCTGAGTCCTGCAACCCCCCCTTCCTCTACCTTGGGTGACACTTCATTTGCTTCGCAGGTGTTTCCGAAAGGGCCGATAGTTAGGGTTTTGTTGGTGAGTTATTGAAGCGTTGAACCCTGGGTCTGCCCCTATGCCAACACATCTCCTGATCTGTTTCATGTGATATTTCCTACTGATAATATGATCATGTCAGTCATGTCTATGGAAGACACTCCCTGGGACGATGGGCATCATCGCTCCATTCTCTTTCTAGAATGTGACACCATAGAGAGTTATCAATGGATTTTGACTTTGTCGACCATTGTTGTTGTTTCTTCTGTTCTTGAGTCAACGCACGATGTTTTGTATGAAGGGAACTTAAGCAACATTTCACCTACCATCCCTCTCGACATTTCCATTAAACCCGGAGTTGTGGAGAATGTTCATATCGGGGCCTCATGTTCTACTGATGAGGTCCACACATATAAATCCCTTTTCCAAGGATTTTGCGATGTTTTCACCTAGAGTTATGAAGAGATGCTAGGTATTGATCCTGATATCGTTGTGCATGAAATTAAGACATACCTAGACGCTAAACCCGTTCAACAAATACTTCACCCGATACACCCATACAAAACTGTTGCTATCAAGCTTGAGGTTGAGAAACTTCTTAAAGATGGATTTGTTTATCCCACGGCTTTGACTGATTGGGTATCCAATCTAGTTTCGGTGAATAAGAAACAAGGTACCATCCGCATTTGAGTAGATTATAGGGACATAAACAAGGTTTGTCCTAAATACAATTACCTGACCCCTTTCTTTGACCAGATCATTGACGACTGTGTCGGCAACAAAAACTTCTCTTTAATGGATGGTTTCTTCGGCTATAATCAAATTAATATTTTATCTGTGGACCAACACAAGACCACTTTTATTTTCCCTTGGGGAACCTTTGCTTAAAGGAAGTTACCCTTTGGTCTCAATAATTTTTGTGCGAATTTTTAGCACGCTATGTCTTATGCTTTCCATGATATTAAGCACATTATGCCACCCTATCTTGACGATCTATTGACGCATTCCATGCGTTGCCAAGATCACCCGACACATTTAATGGCCATTTTTGTACATTGTCGTTATTACCGTATCCTCTTAAACCCACACAAATGCATTTTTTGTGTGGAATCTGACCAACTACTTGGTTTTATTGTGTCGATACACGGGATTCAAGTAGACCCCTTGAAGTTTGAGGCTATCCTTAATCTACCTCCTCTTTCCACTTTACACCAGCTCCAAAGTTTGCAGGGGAAGGAAAATTTTTTACGTCATTTCATCCCCAATTATGCTGGAATGATGAAAGGATTCACTCGGCTACTCAGGAAAGGTTACGATTTTGTATGGGACGATACTGCAAACAAAGCCTTTGAATATTTGAAACTTTCCTTAACCCGTACACCATTACTATTTCCCCCTGACTATAGCCGGGATTACTTCCTCTATGTAGCTGCTTTGGACTCTACCATTGCCATGGTCTTAGTCGAAGAGGATGATTCACATGATGAAAATGTGATATACTATTTGAGTCAGAGTCTCACGATTACTGAGACCAAATACTTACATGTGGAAAAAATGGCCTTGATGGCTATTCAAGATGTCCAACGTTTTCGTCATTATATATTGTTACTTCGAACCACTGTTATTTCCGATGGAAACCCTATGCAACATATCCTCACCTGAAAATTTCTAGGGGGAAAATACTCCAAATGGATAGTGATTCTCTAGGAGTTTGACTTGGAATTCGAACGTGCTAAGTCGAAGAAATCCTTGGTCTTCGCTGAACTGATATGTGACCTTCCCTCCACTGAGATAGAAAACATGGCAGAGGATTTCTTGCCTGACGAATCCCTTTTTATGACGTATGGTACGAAGATATCATTACTTATCTCCAGACTCAAACTTTCTGGCCCAACCTATCTAGTACAAATCATCATCGTATACACTATCAAGATCGACAATACATCATTCTCGCTGATACCCTTTATCACCATGGTATTGACTCCATTTTCCGACGATGTCTCACTTATGATGAATTTGAGAAATCTTTGAATGATTGTCACTTCAGAGCTTGTGGCAGTCATATGTCTAAGTATGCCACTGCCCAAAAGATCTTATGAGCAGGTTATTTCTGGCCTTCTTTGTTCAAAGATTGCATCACTGCTATTCATAAATTCCATGCTTGCAAAACTTATAATAACAAAATAAGATATCATCCTTCTCCCTTACATCATGTAATTTCCATTGGTCCATTCACCAAATGGGGCATTGACTTCATGACATATAACCCTCACTCAGCCGGGGGACATGGATACATCATTATAGCTGTGGATTATTTCACTAAATGGGTCGAGGCGATGCCCACATTTGATAACACTGGGAAAACTGCAACATTGTTCATATTCAATCACATCATTACTCGGTTTGGTATCCCTCAAGCTATTGTTACTAATCATGGTAGTCATTTTTGGAATTTCATTATGTCTGAACTTACTAAAAAGTTGGGTCTTTGATATGAAAACTCAACCCCTTATTACCCACAGGCCAATGGCCAAGTTGAAGCAATAAATTAAGTTATCATTACTATGCTTTGATGGATGATAGGAATTCATAAGACAAGCTAGCACACAATGTTGTTCTTAGTGTTATGGGCTATTGGACATCCGTTAAGTCTGCCATGAGATTTACACCTTTCCAGCTATTTTATGGTATCGAGGCTATCTTGCCGATTGAATGTGAAATACCATCTTTGAAACTGGCCATTGAACTTCTCCCCAATACCTCTACTGAAGAAGAGTGTCTTTTGCATTTAATGCAACTAGACGAAACCCATCGCGATGCCGCCCTAGTTATTGAAACTCAGAAGAAATGCGTTAAATCCCAATACGACAAGCATGTCAAGCCATGTGTTTTTTTTGAATGTGATCTAGTTCTCCTTTACGAACAAGATCATGATTTTCTAGGTGTTGGTAAATTTGAGGCTATGTGGCGAGGTTCTTACATTGTCAAACATGTGTTGAAGAAGGGAGCTTATGAGCTAGTTGATTATGATGGAATCCCTTTGAGTGATCCAAGAAATAGGCATTACTTAAATAAGTACTATGCTTAAGTCATTTTTGCATGAGTGCTTGTACCTTTAGTGTATCATACTCTTGTGTGCTTTTTCGTTGTTTGGTTTCAACCTTCAGCTACTTACCTTGCGTTTTTCTTGGTTTCCAAATGTCAGTGTCTTCGCTACCCTACATTGGCTTCGCTGATGGCACTAGTCGTAGCACTCAGAACTTAGCATCTGCTTCTTGAGTAATCTATTCACCTACAGATGAATTGATTAGTCTACATGGTGTTTTCCTTGGTCATGCAACCAACAATATTGCGGAATACAGTGAAGTCATCAAATTATTGACTGACATTGTTTCACTCGGAATCCGTCATCTCGTTGTACGACTCGATTCGCAATTAGTAGTCCTACAGTTGAGTAATGTATACTTCATTCGAAGTCCTACATTATTAAGGGTATATTTACAAATTCACCTCTTGGAACGTCATTTTTATTACATTGAATAGCAACACATTCCTAGATGTCTAAATACATTAACTGATGCTTTAGCTAATTATGTGTTAGACAGACATTTGAGAAATTTATAAATTCAATCACACTTTGTATATACAATAAGTAAGATGGTAGAAGCCTCATATATATATAATGATAAAAGTGTTACAAAAAGTGTTTTTGTCCGAAGACCAAAATATAAAAAATGTGAAGCACTTGGCTTCATATACAAAATGAGCATCAAGGATGCTTCTCGCTATAACATGCGACTGCCCGTGCTAACTTGTGGAGGAGTCGACCGATGGAAGCAGACATGCCCACTGTATGGCATTGATAATTCCTCGGGATATCATCGATGGAGGCATCCAGGATGTTCATCGTAATCTCCTCTAGATTCTGATCTAGAATCTCATAGTCAGCAACAACTACTCCTGCTACGTCATCTCTCTTTCTTTGCCTCTGGATGGGGGATGACCCCGGAGGTATGTAAGGTACTAAGGTCCCACGTCTGCATCATCAAAAGAGAATTTGATTAGTCATCAGATAAATAACACATAAAACCATTTTATATTAAAAATCACAAAAAACATTATAAAAACAAAATGTACTTCTTACCTATGTCCCCCCCATTGGGAACCCTCAGGAAGAACCAAGTCTGGATCACCTCAGAATTCTACACCGGCATAGTCATAGTCATCTACCATAAGCATCTGAGTCCTCAACTAGTCAAAGAAAACATCATTATATTTGACGATAGGACCAGTCAAATGTTGTGCCATGAGGTTGACCCACCTCTTCATTATTGGATCCCATGGGGTAGGTATACCCCACTCTACCTGCAAGCATAAATATGGGACCCTCTCCAGGAAGAAGGACACCAAAATTGAACTGTATCCAAATTGTTTCAGGTCACCATTCCTACACTTGGTTAATTGTTTCTTCATGCTTTTGAGAACCCCATCACACTAGTTAAAAACTCAGGGCTCCATTAATTCCAGCGCATACTAGAAGTATCTCTAAAAAGACATATGGGGAGATGCACTCCATGACATGTGCATGATAGTGTAGATGACCTTCCATAGAGGTAAATCACAAACATCTATGATAAAAAAATTTACGCTATGTTTCTGAGTACCGGGTATGCAGTGTTCACTAATATAGTGACTCATGGGCTCACCACCTCCCCTACTACCTGTCAGTGTAACTTGAGCCCCATGGTGAGACAAACCAGTCAAGAAATAGATATCCTCTATATATATTGTCAGAATGTGTGCCCCAACATGGACTGCCTATTGGTTCACATCCCACATGTGAACCAAGTATTCCAGTAACCTCAACTGGGCCCTCATGCCCTGGATATTGAATAATTTTAGCAGTCCACACTACCGGAGGGAATTTACCATTCCTGGGTCATCCCTGACAAAGTAATCTTCCGCCTCATTCTCTTTCTCTCTCGCCATTCCAACATTCTTGTTGTAGAAAACCTGCAATGGAACATAAAAGAGGGATTAGCATCTTCATCTCTTCCTTGGAAATTTTTTATTGGCAAATACATCTAAAAACACTTTTTGATTTGCGCATGTCGCAGTCTAGGCCATCTGTACAGTGAGGAGTCATCATAGGCTATCATAAAGGCTGCCTACGATGACCCTGGGTCGTTGCAGGGCACGATATGGGGTTCTTAGAATGACCTCCACCAGCGGGTACCCTTGAAAACTCAACCCAAAAAGTCATTTCTAACCAATAAAACGCAAAAAATGATCCATGAAAAGTTGAAAGAGATGAAAATTACTTGTTCAGCAGAGACCATTCGTCAAATGATCAAACGTGCCTCCCGCAATCCAGAGTGGAAACTTGAGGTAAAATGGGGGTTTTTGGAACAAATTTTGGTGGAGTAACAATGAAATAGTAAAAAGAAGCTTTTACCCATTTTTATTACTTTTTTTACTTTTTCATTTTTATTTTTATATTATTTTATATATATTCCACCTAAACCCTAAAGTTTTAACGACATTGCAAGTTTTTGGGCTTTTGCAAATGAAAAACCTAGGAGTGAAGTATTGAACAAGGATATGTCTTTTGGTTTGCTTTTATACATTTGTCGCATGTACAGATCCTTTTAGAGTTTTTCAGGAAAAACTCCGAGCTTAGGTTTTGTTCCTTCTCATGTTCATAAATCAATGAGAATGTAACCGAGTATACTTTTGTTGTCTTTTTGTACTCGTAATGGTAACACAAAAAACAAAACCCATGGAGTATCCTTTCAGCTCTTTTCATGCTCCGTAAAAACAAAAAGAATGTCAAGCGACCTTGCTCTTTTCACGCTCGTAAAAGTATTTAAAGAAAAAAATTGATGAGAGGTAGGTTATCACATTTTCGGTCTCATCATATTAATTTATGAAAAAGGAACTTGTGGAGTCCTCTTTAAGTGTTTTTCAAACTCTCTAAATATGAAAAACCCCTGAGTTTTCTCTCTTTGGACTCGTTAAACAAACATCGAAAGACCCATATGAGACCAAACCACTCCTTCTTAGGGTTCATTAAATGTAATTCGAGGGACTTGTCTGAAGGATGAGCTTACATCAACAACCATATGTTATCTTCCTCAAGCTTGTGTAAAAATA
>JASDQU011029994.1:31182-41948 GCA_032191745.1 Picea mariana | reverse complement strand
GATTAATAAGGTTGAAAAGCCAAATTAATAACCTGAGGATAAAAAACACTCAATGAAAGAAACTCTTCTAATGAAGAAATCCTAAGGTAACTAACCTAACTATGATCCATGCAGACCTATTACATTATTAACCCACGCAGGGGTGCGGAAATTCCGATTACAAAAATCTGTGCTGGAGGCCAAAAATGCCTTGTAGAACCAAATAGTTTCTGACTTGGTAGCATCTGATGATGCATCTCTTCATGGTACATGGAGTTGACCCCCTAGTTGAATAGGTGGTCAACACCGGGTATGAGCCATTTAAGGATTACCCCCCAAAAGGATGGGAAACTTGCTATCCAAGTTGTTAGTGTTAGCTTTTGGGGTAGCTCGAACAGGTACTTCCGCATTGGCGGTGCCTAGCATGTGGAGGTGTTCGAGTGACACTCTCTAGAGTGGCTTTTATGTAATCACTAAAGTGACTTTTGTAAGGTTGAGTGACTTAAGTGATTTATGTCATTTGAACGAAAGATTAAGTCGTGACCGTTAGATCATGAGATCCAAGATCTAATCTTGGCCATTGAGATCTAGGGTTAGGAATTTAGTCATTAGGGAATTATAAAAACAGATCTAAGGAGAGTGAGAGGCACACAATGAGTGCATAGGAGCAAGAGGGAGTCTTGCTCATGTACTTGTGTCTGAGTGGGCAGGGCCGAGGAAGTGTGCAGGGGGTAGCAAGGGAGATAGCAGCGAGGTGGGCTAGGCTATCAACTGCAACATTTTATTCCTTTGATGGGCCATTATCCCAGGATGGGAGCCCAGGATATTATTTAATAAAATCAAACTTAGAACTGGTTTCCCTGCAAGGGTTTTTCCAGGGGTGTTTACCCGAAATCTCTTGTGCAATGTGTTTGGTTTCTGTGTTGTTTATGCTTTTGCTGAATTTTCGTTGAGTAACCTAGCTATGCTTTAATTCAATAAATTTGTTTTGCTCGGAATTAACTGCTGTGTGTTAGGTTAGCATAATTCAACATGGTATTAGAGTCGAGACTTTGAGAGACGAAGCTACTGTTGCACAAAGACAAGATTTTGTAGCAGTGAGACTCTGTTGCAGGATTTATCGTAGATAGGTTGTGGGGTTAAACTAAAATTTAAAAAAAAGGGGTATGGTATGACAATCCATACAATCCGTACAATGTATGATCACACAGATCTGTTGCAAGGAGACTGGGCTGTGGCAAGTTTGTTGAAGTGGCTCGAGTCAGTACGATCGGATTGTTGCATAGCAGTTGGTCGCGTGGATCAAACAACAGAGTGGTCAAGCGGTTGGTAGGTGATCCTTTTGTGCTGGTGTAGATGAGTGACAGTTGTGTGCAGTGGACGTGGCTGTGGAGAGACAACCATACAGGTGTTGGAGCTAGGGACAATCGCTGAAGAGCAAAGTGGATTGGCCGAGTAGAGTCAACAGAGGTAGATCTGTAGGTTGACAGTAGAGGAGCCGGCGGGGGTCGATTGCAGCAGCTGGTAAGTACATTGCGCGAGCAGAGAGTCTACATGTGAAGGTTGAGCTGGAACGTGAGAATCTAGTGTTGTATATCTCTAATATTCTGATAAATTTCGAGTTAAACACCTGTTCGATATATTCGAAATATTTCGAGATGTTCCGAGTTAGACCCCTATTCTGCGACATTTTTCGAGATATTCCGATATTTTCCGCCGATGTCACTGAGAAGTTACATTCCAGACCCTCGCCGACACTTTCCCCGAGACGAGATATACATCATTGTGTGAGATAGCCGTCAAATCAGAGACGCCAGCGGCCACCAGTAAGGAATCGAGCGCGTGGAGATTTTTGAGCCGATGAGTGCGTGAGTAGAGGAGAAGGTTCGACCACATGCAGAGTTCGGCGGACAAGGGAGTTTGGTGGCACGATAGAGTAAGATCGGGTCGAGAGGCAACTCAGGTTACAGTAAGAGTATTCGCGGGTTGAGGCTGAGATTTGGCGCTGGGTAACAACTGAAGGTGGATGGTTGGAAAAGATTCGCCAGCAGTACATGGAGTGTGAGCCACGCAGAACAATTGAGATCTGGGCACGTATTGAAGTGGATTGAGGAGTCGACAACCGCTAATTGAGATCTTGGGGAGGGCCGAGCGGGTATTGGAGAAGGTACCGACGGTGGTGGACAGATCGTGGCCGCGGATCTGCTACAGAGAGATTGTGCTGCAGCAAGGGGTCTCCAACAGTGTGAGAGTGGGTGCATAGGCAAGAGGAACAACCGACAGAAAAAAAAAAAATTGAAGTAGGAGCAAGGCGGACAGAGCTGGTGGTTGAGTGTAGCTCGGGATTGCAAAAGGCAAAAGTCGGCAGTAGGTTAGCCGCCAGAAAGGCTAGCAAGGTTGAGTCAGCTGTCGACTGAGCCTAACAGACCCCAATTAGCGTTGGGCAGACCTAATAGGGTCTGGGAAGCCCTGGGTAGCAGCTAGGAGTGCCCAGAAATTTTTTTAGGCAGCAACTGGGCATCCCCAGAATTGTCCGGGAAGTGAACAGAAGTCCCGAGCAGCGGGCAGGAAATTTTGGCAGCAAGCTAGGATAGATGGGCAACACCCAGAAAAGTTTCGGGTAGCCCAGAAGGACTCGGGCAATAGCAGGAGGTTGCGGGCAGCCTTGATTAGAGGTTCGGGCAACGGGTAGCAGGTCCGGGAGGCCAAATTTTAGAAGGTTGCCGAGATGGTATTGTGGGATCATCTTTTCATATAACAAGAATGAGGTCGATGTTCCTTAGTGTTTTGGAGAAGGACTCAGACTGTCATGCAAATTGTGGGATGCATGCCATGCATGCAATGGAGCAGGTTGGATGTGTCAAATTCCAACTAGAGTTAGGAGTTTCTTTGGAGGTGGCAGGAGTGATGTATGTCCCAGGGTTGAAGTTGCTCTCAGTATTAGCCTTGGAGGACATGGGGTATGTAGTTATGTTCGAGGATGGATATGTACTCATATGTTCAGAGGGAGCAGATACCCAGGATGCAATAGTGAGGCTTGACATCAAGGAGGGTATGTTGTACAGGGTGCTGGGACAACCTGTAGTGGGGTCCAAGGGGATCTTGGATTGTAGATCAGATTAGAGTGCAATGGAGGTAGTAGGAGGGTCTTCCAGTTTAGAGGGAGCAACTACAACAACAACAGATTTGATGGGGTCAAAGATTGATCCGGGAGGAGGTTCTTCCAAAAGTACCTTCCTCGCTAAGAGGGAGTGTTAGCTTTTGGGGTAGCTCGGACAGGTACTTTCACATTGGTGGTGCTTGGCATGTGGAGGTGTCCGAGTGACACTCTAGAGTGGATTTTATGTAATGACTAAAGTGACTTTTGTAAGGTTGAGTGACTTAAGTGATTTAAGTCATCTCAATGAAAGATTAAGTYGTGAYYRTTAGATYGTGAGWTCYAARATCTAATMTTGGCCATTGAGATCTAKGGTTAGGGTTTTAGTCATTARGGAATTATAAAAGCAGATCTAAGGAGAGTGAGAGGCACACAATGAGTGCATAGGAGCAAGAGGGAGTCTTGCTSATGTACTTGTCTCTGAGTGTGTTGGGTTGAGGAAGTGTGCAAGGGGAAGCAAGGGAGATAGCAACAKGTGGGCTAGGGTATCAATTGCAACATTGTATTCCTTTCATGGGCCATTATCCCAGGATTTTATTTGATAAAATCAAACTSAAACTGGTTTTCCTGCAAGGGTTTTTCCAGGTTTGTTTACCCGAAATCTCTTGTGCAATGTGTTTGGTTTCTGTGTTGTTTATGCTTCCGTTGAATTTTCGTTGAGTAACCTAGTTGTGCTTTTATTCAGAAAGTTTGTTTTGCTCGGAATTAACTGTCGTGTGCTAGGTTAGCATAATTCAACAGTAAAAAAGGATACTATCAATAATTTCTAGTACATATCAAGTCAAAATCCATATAGAAGAACATGTAAACCCCTATTGCTCATCTCTTTACCCCTTTATATCAACATTATTGTTATTGCTATTATTATCTATTACTATTATCTTTGTATTTAGAGCTTCATTAATAATAAACAATAATAATATATTTTTAAGGTCACAACCAAGCCAGACACCAAATTGGTGTATGAGACCCCCTTGTTTGTGGGACAAGGGACTAGGGAGGAGTTCAAAGATTGACTATGTGCAGTACAGTTGGAGTTATTGTCAAGAGAAGTTGAGTGAAATTTGTATAAGTATGGGTGAACAGAGCCCCAAGGGTCATCTCAATTGATTGAACCATCCACTAAAGGTATGTTGTCGATAGGGAGGCCATAGGTCACAAGTTCAAATCCGGTTGAGTCCCTTAGGATTACGAGTTGCTATTGTGGTTGGTGGTTGAGCCGCCCTCCATTTGGATATTTCGGGAAAGAGGGGGATCTCGCAAGGTCTTGCTTGACAAAAAAGTATGGGCGAACATAATTAATCATTGCTTTAGAAGTGTAAAATAACACAAAATGACCAACATAGGTACATTGGACAAGTTAAGGACAATTTCTATCATGTTACTAGGAGCAACGAAAGTAATGGCAGTGTTAAAATGTTCAATTAATTATTAGATGTTCTATATCCAAGTGGAAAGAATTCAACCACTATACCATTCGACGAAAATTGATGGATGGAGAATTGAAACCAATCACCAAGTTCATTGGCATGTTGATAACCCCAATTGAGAAAGAGATTGAGATGTTTAACTCCCATACTTAGGTAGAATCTTGTCGAGTGGAGGCAAAAAGAAGTTGGAGGAAGCCAAATAATGTTGCTAGCTCTAATTCCAAATCAAAGGAAATAAGACCATTGTTAAGGATGTCACACTGAAGAAGTCGTTCTATAGGATTATGCAATATGAGATAGACCCCAATCGTTGAAGGGTAGAGCATCACATTGAAGAAGAAAATTCCCTTTTGCAACTATTGTAAGTGCAAAGAACATTTAAAAGAAGATTGTTGGAAACTACATCTAAAGGAGCTCTAGAAGTTAATGCAAAGTAGGGAGTGAAAGAATTATCAATACCTAACACTACCACTGAAGGCATTTTCTCAATGATAGTTGTCCATCCCAATTGCATGTAGTGCAAGAAGCTATTTTTCATCAAGAACTACATCAAGGAGCTTGTAATTGCAGGTTTTGACACTAGCAATTGAAAATCATAATTTGCACATAGTTGTAAATCTTGGAGTTTGAACCCTACTCCTTAAGTTGGCCTAGTAGGAGCAAGGAATTTGTACGTACAACACAAATTCAAGGCCAATTTTGCCATCTTTCTTAATTATATTGATGAAGTAGAGTTCGATGTAGTGCCATTGGATGTGTGGAGTCATTTTCAACAATGCATACTTGTGGGTTTGTGATGCAATCTACCAACAATGCAAGAACCAATGCACACTAGGTAAAGACGGACAAGCTTAGTCGATGATGGATTATAAAGATCCAACATGCTTAGTGTTGGTTTCGGTTGTTGAAGCTTAGAGACTTATTAATACCTCAAGGCAATTCACATTACTCATTCTATGAAATTAGTGCTTTCCAATCGATGTTAGAACTTCAAGGATTCATGCCAAGTTTAATTGTAGCAAGAGAAATTGTGGGAGCAAAAGTTGTTGGAAGATTTGGTACATTGATATTCAAACTTGTTTTAGGAGCTACAAGGTATTCATTCAAGCTAGAGAATTGAATGTCATATAGACATGCAACAAGGAGTTGTTTTGTTGATTGAAGCACTACACCGTTTTCATTACTAGAGAATGAAGAGATTAAGAGGCATATTAAAGATTTGTTGAATAAAGGGCACCAAACTTGTTTCCTTGTATATCATCTATTCAATTAGTTCCAAATGAAGATGGTAGATGGAGAATGTGTGTGGATTACTGGCTTCTCAATAATCCTTTGCCTCGTGTCTATGATCTTTTAGATCAGCTTTGGGGAGTGAAGTTTACATTAAGATCTATGTGAAGTCTTGTCAGCATAAGATTTATATGGATCCAAATGGTACTTGGAAGACAACATTCATAACGTATCAAAGGGTTATTAGAATGGCCTATGGTGTTGCAGACTCAACTCAACCCTATCTCACTGCCAAATTTATTGAATAAGGTGCCTTTATGGGCTGCCACATGTCATGCTGCATGGCGACCACATTTTCTAATAATAGCAATGCTAAAAATAGGGCCCCCTAAAAAATAGGAAAAGACTAAAAATGTCGGGAACTGTTAGGAGAAAACTCCCAATATAACATGCCTAAAAATAGACATGGCCAAAAATAGAAATTTCTCACATGTCAATGAAATTAGGTTCATCAGATTCACTTTTGCAAGGAATCCGAATATGTGCTCGGAATTGCATTTGAGTCCTGGAACTCTAATTACTAAAAATAACAATGTCTCGCATGTTGCTCGAAAAAGGCTCATTGATATTGTGAGCTCACAAGGATCCCAAATATGTAATCATCTTTGTCATGTATACCATCGAACTCTGGCTCCTAAAAAGTAGGAAGATTGCAAAAAATAACAATTTTCCCCAAATTGATGAACATGCCTCTGAAATGCCTCTACCTCTGAAATAGACTGTGATCCTTGGAAAACCTGTGAAATACTGTCTCTGATCTCTATGAAAACCTATTTTTGACTACCGATTTGATGAAAACTAGCTGGATCTTAATCCTTCATTTACCTAAGCAAATCTGGGGGTTAACAATGATGACTCAAGAGGACGAGATCCCCCTTTGAGATGTCGAGAATCTTAGAATCTTTCTATATTTGTGAATAAATGATCTCTGGAAAATCCAGCTTGTCCACTAGGCAATGGAGTCAATATGGATGGTGCCTTGGCTAATATGTTGAAATGAGGACTGGGCAATGGAGTCAATATGGATGGTGCCTTGGCTAATATGTTGAAATGAGGACTTACCCATATGTGCCCATCTGCAACTCTACCTGCAACCCACCTATCATGTACGCTCCTCCCACTGGAAAATGATCTGAAGTCGACAAATGGGAGAGAGCCACCTAGTCAGATGTTAATAAGGAAAACACCTGCTAGGTACAAAGGAACCTACCAATGATGCTAATGGGCCCTAAGGTACGAGCATTGCCTGTCAATGTGAATGATGTTCTGAATTCAAACACCTACTAAACTCATCCAATCAAGACCAAATGATGATTAGTCTTGTATGAAGATGATTGCCAATGAGGCTAACAACCATCAAGGTGCTCCAGCTTCTGGACCGTTCCTTAGATGATGTGTCGGACTTGATAAGGAATGATCTGCTAAAGGAAGGCAATGGTGAAAACCTTTCCCTCAGCGCGAAACAAAACGTGAAGTAGAAAACATGGTGCCATATCTCTAAGTTTCGATGAGGAGCTGAGCGACTGAAAATGATAAATCAATGCAATGACTGAAGAGACAAGACAATAATATGACTCAAGACTCCTATTATCTCTTCAACACTACCCACCTATCTGATACAATTATTACATAATGGGAAACATGGCGCCCTCATCCAAGGTTGACCTAGACATAAGCACAAGGGAATACTGAGTGAACTAGTGACATCATACTCAAAAGTTTGAGTTCGGAAAATAATGGACAACAAACTAAAACTGAATGACAATAAAGGAAATAACAGACCTGCTCCATATGTGGCATTTATTATGCAAGGAAAACTAGACCATGCTGAAAAAAGTAAAAAAAAAACAACAAAACTGCAAACTAGGACCTAACAACAACTGAAGGAAAGAGAAATGTGCAAAATAAAAGACCATACTTGCAGTCTTAAAGCACAAAAAATAGCAGTACTAAAATATGAAAAGGACAATGCGAAATAAGGAAAAATCTGCCACTTAACAACATATTTAAAGGATGACTAGTACCCCCCAAAAAACCAAAATTTCACTTCTCTTTGTGTCTCTTTTCCCCTCTTTTAAAAAAAAGTTATCGGATCCCCAAAAATTCTTATTCTGGAAGTTTGTCAAATATGCTATGATCAACATACTCAAATGCCCAATGTAACCATGCAGCTAAGTGATTGGTTAGATGGGAAAGATCAACATAGTCAACCCTCCAGTGAAACCAATCATGAAATCTCATAAGCTAGAAAGATGACTTCTTGTGCTTGCTATTGAAGAAATTAGTGAAGGCTGTTGGTTGCAACTTTGAACATGGTCCTTCAACAATAATGAACATGAAAGTATGAGAGCCAAAACTCTTAGAATCTGACCACTGAAATACCTCCATCATTCTTAGCTCAATTGGATCATGATTAACCCTGATATCCAAGCAAATAATTATTAGGTGGGTAGAGGATCTTCTTGAAGGACTAATTCTGAATGTAATATCATGGGCAGAATGTCAGGAAAATCATCTTTTGGTTGAACCAAAGGTTGATCTCCTTGCTGCAATGGTATCCGATCAAATTGTTTCTGAACAACTATTGGGATATGCAAAGGTAAAGACTCCTGTTGATTCAAATCTGCATTGTTGATTTGTTGTGCTTCCTACCACTTTTTATCATCATTAATGGAAGAGACCAATGAACACACTTGAAAACTCAGTGCCTTAGCTTCATCTTCATGGAACTCTGCACATGGCTCAAAGTGTTTAGAGATTATATTTGGTATTCACTAGTGACTAGATACACAAGGGAACACATCAACTATATATATACCAAAGGATCTACCAAATTTGAATGTAAGTTATCATGTAACTTCAGATTTGGAATCATGGGACTGGCCAAGTGTTTACAATCCATCATGTGTAACCACTTCAAGATCTCCACTATGTACTTCCCCTGTCCAAGGAAGATTGTACCCCATTGGACCTCTAGATGTAGCAAATAGTGTGTAAGGCCAAAGTCCTTCGTGTCGAACTCGCATGCCAACTTTGTCTTCTACCATGCTATGAGCTTGTCAAAACTACCTATAAGTATCAATTCATTTACCTAAAGGACCAAAACATGCAAATCAGATCTGTCAAAAAAATAGTAAAGAATGGTATCTGTAGTAGTTTTGGTGAAGCACAAACCTATTAAGTACTCATCGATCCTTTAGTATCAGGTATGTGGTGTCTGCATTAATCTATGAAGGGCCTTCTTCAATCTACGTACATGGGCCTCTCACCCATGCACTTCAAAGCCTCTTGATTGATGGATGAACACTCCTTAGTCAGAGCAATAAGAAATGTTGTCTTTACATCCATTTGATATAAATGCCAACCAAAAATTGATGCTAAACACTGTTGCCGTCTTAATACACACTTGCAAACGTGAGCTAAGTCCAGCTCACTTAGTGTGTTCTTGGAGGCACAATGCCTAGGTTCAAAGCCCACGCTGTCATTTTGGCTTGAACCTCTTCCGTCTAGGCTCACTCCTAGGGAAGCCAAGGGGGGTTGTCCCTAGTTACTAGATAAGTTTTGGAGTTGGGTTCTAGGAGTTGATTTTAATTTCTTAAGGTTAGAGGGGATCTAATCTAGGATGCTAAGGCAGCAATGCAAAGTGCAAGGGTTAGCATGTAAAACAAACCTTTTCCCTAGGGCAACTAAGACTAGTGCCTAAAGATTGGGCTTGGGGTCAACTAAGTTAAGGGGTTATTCGTTACAAATAGATTACAATATTACTTACAAAACAATAACTTGATCAAATAAATATTAGATACAAGATTTACAATTTCAAGAATGCTAAAATACAACAACAAGCTAACCACTTTGTTTATATGTGTTTGTGCAGGATATTAAAAAGATTAAAGCATCACATAGCATTATCATCAAAGCATCAAGACCATTATCATCAATACATCAAGAAGAAGATTTATAAAGTTAAGCACAAGTATCAAGGATGAAGATCAACCACTCTTAATTATTAAACCCACAAGTATTTAGAAATTTAGATCCAAGGTTGAGTTGTCAAGCTTTCTTAAGGTTATCAAATTTTATTAAGCTTTCACCAAAGCCTCGTCCCCCTATTGCCAAATAACTGTCGGATGCTCAATAAGTGTTGCTACCCTAGCTTCGCAGGTCAGCCCTAATACAAGAGTACTTCCCGGAGAGGACACATCCTATGCGCCGTGAGACAGTCCCCTGCCTGCACCCTCCGTTGTTTTTCTCAAGTCCCATTTTAGATGGTGAAGATGGTAGTTTAAGGTACCCTAAAGAGTCTATTAAGTTTATATATAAGTTTGGTAGACTTTTAGGAGTATTAAAGAGTGTTTTAAGAATTTTATGACACTTTTTAAGGGTGATTTAGTGACTTGGCCGAAACTCACTTCAGCCTTAAAGATGTGTTGAATGAGTTAAAAATTTAAGAGCATTTACACATGCATATGTCACTAGATTGCACAATTAGATAGCTTGAAAGAATAACAAAGGCAAGAACAACTTGCCACCCAATAGAAGATATGCAATCACACTTATATCACGATCAATAACATTTAGTTAAGAGCATTTAGTGTGAAAGAGAAAAAGATTTAGATGTGCCTACTTATCAACAAGTTATTTCAAGTATGTAGCATCAATGAAAATAACACCATTTACTTGTTGAAGCATCTAATCATCAAAGATTATAGATCTAAGCATGAAACATAAATATAATCACTTGTAGTGAACTAAGCATGCATGATATCTAATTAAGTTGATTTAGGTGCCCAATAGGCTTAAGCTAGGGAATTATAAAGTGTATTAGATCTAGATCTAGAATATTATAACATTAAGCATTTAGATCATTAACCATAAATTAAAACCCTAACCTAACCTTTTGGGGTATTCCT
>JASDQU011029994.1:0-18054 GCA_032191745.1 Picea mariana | reverse complement strand
AAATGGGATGAGCGATGCAAGTTGGACCCCAAAATGCCTCTCAATAATCCCTGTACTCACTATAACCTCCATCTGGCTACTCTGGTCATCATAACCCCTTGTAATGTAATGATGTCCCAAAGTGGGGACATTACACCTCCCAAGGCCATATGTCATCATCCAAGGTGCAAGCAATGTGGAAGAGTGCCACGTCATATCTCAGAACATCATATGGTGTCCAAGTGGCAAGCAAACCCCACCATCTCAATCAAACCCTATCACATGACGCCATTATCAAAGAGCCCAACATCAGGGTGAGAGAGCCATCGTCCAAGGTGGAATGAGCATGCACCACCTCTCTGAGTAGTGTCCAAGCCAAACCAAGTGCAATGTCCTCCATCAAGTGGTTGAGTAAGGTGTGGGTGCATTGTACGAAGTGTGGACTTTCTGCCCATATGTGTGCCATCATGACCATATCTGTCAAATGCAAGCCCATATGTCCATCGTCTGAGACCCAGAAGATGTGAGAGCCTAAGTCTGAGTATGTCAATCCATCAAATGACTCAATGCTCTACATCACACGTGCCATATCCTGCGAGTAAATGCACAACGTCCTGGGTGAAAGCAGAGGACGTCCTTCAAAGAACCATGTCAAGTGCATCCAAATCAATCAAATTTATGGAATCAAGTAAGACCAATCACAAGGTATAAGAATCCTTAGATCATATAAAGTAAGTTGTTACTTAACATAGAAGCCACATAAACAATGCACATCAAGTATCCCCTTCAAACTTCACATTAGCTCAAGACTTTATGTAAGTTGGCAAGTTTAAGTATGGGAGGACCATCATCAGACCCTATTAGGTGTGCCAACCAAAGCAGGAAAGAAAAGACCCAAGTAGAGGGATACGAACCGAGGAAAGCAGGAAAGAAAATAACTCTGTAGGAGTAAGTATGATAGTGAAACATGTTGGGCTTATTTCATGGTTTATGGAATCATTTGGTCCTTTCTAGAGGGTGTGCTTGCTCTTGAGTTACCCCTCTCTAGGCGCTATGTTTTTCCAAACCCCTTAATCTGCATTTTATCTTTTCCTTTTATTGATTTGCAAGTCCCCTTTATAAGGTTTCAAGCATTAGCATTCATTGCTTTGGGACTGGGGCGAACGCAAAAATGGTAGAGCTTAAGTATGGATCCTGGCTTTTAAATGTCCTTGCTATCCCATTTCTTTCTTTCTTTCATAACATTCTTTCTTTATCATTTCTTATTAGCAGTTGCGTCAACCTTAGCATTCTAGCCCTTCTTCTCATGAGAGAATGAACCATGACCCATTGTCGAAGTTTAGTACACTGTGATAGGCTCCAGGATGGTAAGTGTTAAGTATGGGAGGGAAAGGGAAAGTTACCCTTATCAGAGCCCCCCAGCAATACCCTGATTCCTTGGTTGTAACAACACGAAACTATGGCCACCAAGGTGAAACAAGGCAACAAGCATAACTTCTTGAGCTTATGATTCATTATCCAACTTCAACCAATGATCCTCATTCACATGCCTAGTATATTAAGCACAACACTTCACATGAAAAAGGGCTAACGTACCTCATGATGACGTTGGCCCACCATCTCCCAAAGACTATGTTGATTGGATGTGATGAGCTTTGTTGATCAATGTGAGAGAGGCATCTGAGGGGCTGTTGGGCTGCCATGAGTGGACATGTTGATCATCATCATCGTCGGGATCATTGTCTTCATTGTGGGCCCTAAGACATGATCTCCTCTAGTTACCCCTAAGCATAGGGGGGTAACATGGCCATCTTTAGTATCCTAGTCCTGTGTTGTCAATCTTGGGGAACATGGGTACCACTGGGAGGGTTTGATAAGGGTAATGTACCATTCCCCACCATACTTAACACTTTCCATCCTAGGGCCTTCCGTAGTGTAATGAACTTCGATATGGTTGTTACATGTACACCAAAAAGGCCTGTGGTTCATCCTCCTATGAGAAGAAGGGCTAGAATTTCAAGGTTGATGCAGCTACTATAAAAATAGATAAAGAAATAAATGTCGGATAATGAATGGCCAACTTTAAAACCCAAAGGCCAACTTGAGCTCTACCCCCTCGCTATGAGGCAATCTCCCCTAGTCCTAATGCACTGAATGCATATCAAAATGTAAGGACTTAATCTCAACAAGAAAGAAAAGAAAGAATAAAGTGCTTGAAATCTGAAAAGGGGACTTGCAATGCATAAAATGAATATCAAAAGGCAAGAAAGGGGTTTGGAATACACACATTGTCAAGGAAAGGGTATCTCAAGTAGCAAGCACTCCCTCTACAAAGGCACTCATGGAAATGGACCAAGCATGGTACCTTGCATGTTAATGATTCCATCATCATGAAGTTAGCCCAGCACGTTTTCATTCACCATACTTACACTTAGAAAAGTTTCTTGGGAAATATCACTTTACCTAGGTACTAGCACACCTAATAGAATCTGTTGATGGTCCTCCCATACTTAAACTTGTCAAATTGCATTAAGTCTTGAGCTAATGTGAGGTTTGAAAGGGATATCTAATGTGAATTGTTCATGTGGCTTCTGTATTAAGTGATGGATTGCTTTATATGGTTCTAAGGACTCTTGAACCTTGTGATTATTGGTTTTACTTGATTCTATGGCTTTGACTGACTTGGGTGCACTTGACATGGTCTTCTAGAGGACGTCCCTGTGATTTCACCCGGGACATTGGGCATTTTATACAGGACATAGCACGCGTGATACAAATAATTTGGGCATATGATGACCTAACACATTCAAACGCATCCTCTCACACTTCCTGGACCTTGGATGATGGGCAGATGAGCTCTCATTTTGCAGATATGGTCATATTGGTTGACCGATGGGTAGGAAGCCCACATATTGGATAGTGCACCCTGGAGCTTGTTAGACATTGGATGGAGGGCATTGCACTTGGACATGATTGGACACCCTTCAGAGAGGTGATGCACCTTCATTTCACCTTGGACACTGACCTTTTCACCTTGGACGTTGAGCATATGGATGATGACATCATGCGTTATGATGCCTTCATGATGATTGAGGCTTGCTTGTCATTGGGGCACCACTTTGATGATGAGTTAGGGTTGTTTGATGATGAGACATGACCATTGATGAGGAGGTGTCACCTTCTACCATGGTTACACCTTTTGATAATGAGACATGGCCTTTGGAGGCCCTTTCACCCTTCTAGAGCATGACGTCACCCTTGTTGTGGTTTCCTACACTCACACATGTGATCTTGGAGGAGACACTTTGGTATATTAGCATGTATTTTTATTCTTTGAGGCTATTTGAGGGGCCGGCCTTGGCCTATCTCACTTGTATCATTGACATTTTATGCTTTTAGGGATTTTGAGGGTTTGTAGCACTAGGGTTGCCTCGTATAAAGAGGCTAGCACTACCTCATTTGCAAATCATAAGTCACCACTTGTGAGAAACACTTTTATTTGCTCTCTTCTCTTCTTTCAACTATGGAGTACTTGTGCAAACCTTTTGGAGGATAATCTAATGGATGCTTTCTTTTGTTTTGGTGGATGATCTTTGAGTTAGGGTTTCCTCGTGCATAGCGACTTGGTTTAGTAAGTAGTAAGTACTCTTCTTCAAGTTTAAGTACTTGTTCATGGTATATTATGGTGGATGATATATTAGATGGCTAATTGTTGCATGTTACCTTGTATGCTAGGTTCATTTTGCTAGAAACCATAGGAGGCATTAAGATTGTTTATCCCCCTCCCTATTTTCATTCATCTTAATTTGTTGAAGCATTTAAGACCTAGTCTAGGGGTTAAGATTGTTTATCCCCCTAAGGTTTGTCTTTGCTAGTTCAAGACCTAGGGTTTATGAATGGATAAGCCTTAGGGTTTGACCTAGTTCACTTAGATTTTCAAGCTAGACGTCATAGAAGAAGGGGACGGCACTAGGGTTTATGTGGGTATAAACTCTAGGGTTTGTCTCTTGAGGTTTAATCCTAGGCCTGTGAGGGTATATTCCTGTGGTTTCAAATCTCCTAGTCTTCTTGGCTATCTAACTTCCAATTTAAGGTGTTGTTTGACTCCATTTGCCCAAGGAGAGAAAACGGCACTAGTCATTTAATTGCAAGTGATACAAAATCTCAATTAATACTCTCCTCTCTCAAAGCATTGAGTAATTTAGACATTGTATTGCATCTTCATGCTTATTGTGGCTCAACGCCATGCACCCTAGTCTATTTACTTGTTGCTGTTATAACCGTCGTTACAGACATTAGGGCTTGAGCATATTGCTGATAATTGACCTAGTTTCATGCTCTTTCTCATTACAATTGATGGTTGATGGTTTGTAAGTCTTTTGCTTGCTATTGGGCATATTTTCCATGGTCTTCTTGCTGATTTTAGAGCTAATTCATTGTTTCTGTTATAAAACTGTCATTGCTGAAGTAGACTAACTCTTGTTTCAAGTTTTATTACAGAAATCATTGGTACATGGTTTGTTGCCCTTTCACATAACATTCAACACATATATCTCACCTCATCTCACTAATTTCGGACCTTTTACTTGCCACTGTTGCAAAACTGTTATATGCTGAAGTATCTTACCTTTATCTCTAGTTTTGCTACAGCCATAGCTTTTCCTTTGGTAGTGAGTGTTTCGTGGCCTTTAGAGACTCCTTGATTGAGGTAGATCTCTTATCTTACCTCGGAAACACCCCTCACACAAGCACTATCAACCTACTTTGTCCAACTTGTTGATATTATGGTAGCCGCGGGAGGTATTAACCTCCACTTGTGACCTTCGATGAGATTAGAATATTCCAGAAAGCAAGAAGAACACTAAAAGACTTGGACATAACCCTAGATGTAAAGTCGGCTAAAGAGAATATTTTATATTGAGTCTTTAGCCTCCAGAAAGAGAAGTCGACCCAGACAGCCTGAAGAGAGCAGTATAAATATAAGGCGCCAGAGCTCATTTGGCACACACAAGTCGCCACTGTAGAAATTCAGTAGTGCGCAAGTCTGGGGAGCAGCTACAGTTATTGCAACCTGTAATTTTGGTCTTTTTGGGTTGGACTTTCTGATCAATCTTGGTTATCTTTGCTTGGTGCATTAGCCTTGGTTGGCTATTGATTTGCTACTGGAATTCTTCTCTCTATCAAGGTCAAGGTGCTCGAGGGTGGCATTCGTGCCTATGGTTGGGTGACAATATTGCTATATTGTCTATGGTTAAATGAGCACACCCACTTTTCTAACAAGTTATGGGCCCACACCTCCTTCATTCAGTCTAACCACTGGAAGGAAGCCATAAGGTTATCAAGCTCACTGAAGAATTGTCCCTAGGGTTTCTAGCAGGTGCAGTTACTGAAACACCGTCGCTAGGGTTACTAGCAGGTGCAGTTGCAAAACCCAAAAACTCTTGCCCAGCACCTTATGATGGAACACCTTACTCAAGGAGAAGATATTCTAGTGCACCTTAGTCCAGCGCACCTCTTGGCACTCTTAGAAGGCAAAAACGTCAAGGTTGAGATTTTGGGTCAAAGTCAAAGTTTGACCAATTATCAGTCAACAGAAATCATAAATGAAAAGACATATCATCTACACTATTCAGCTCTCACAGGAACTCTTGAAGATGACATGTGGATAATTGACAGTGGAGCTTCTAGGCATATGACAGGAGACCAGGCCAGACTCTCTAATTTGAATGAAAAGAGGACATCCTACAAGGTAGAACTTGGAGATAAGAACACCTATCCAGTCAAAGGAATTGGCCAAGCCTCAGTCAAATTGAAAACAGGTAACAATGTTCATTTGAGCAATGTCTTATATGTACCTGGTTTAGAAAAGAATCTTGTATCCATATCTTGCCTAGAAGACAAAGGAAACAGAATAGCCTTTGTAGATGGAAAAGTATTATCATGGTCTAGAAACTCTAGCATAGAGAACGCTAGAGTTATTGGAACCCATGAAGGAAGACTATATAGACTACTAGAA
This sequence comes from Picea mariana, assembly GCA_032191745.1. Taxonomy (NCBI): domain Eukaryota; kingdom Viridiplantae; phylum Streptophyta; class Pinopsida; order Pinales; family Pinaceae; genus Picea; species Picea mariana. The sequence continues at coordinate 12,059 of JASDQU011029994.1, read as the reverse complement.
CGAAATGATGAAGCTCTTGTACATGATGAAGTCAATCCCAATGAACTTTGGCATAGAAGGTATGCTCATATCAACTATCAAGCATTACCTTTCCTCGAAAAGATGGTTGAAGGAATACCAGAACTACAATCTACACATGAAGGAATTTGCAAAGGATGTGCTCTTGGTAAGAATGTTAAGAAACCATTCTCAAGCAGCAATAATAGATCTAAAGAAATCCTAGATCTAATACATTCAGATGTTTGTGGTCCGATGCCAGTCAAACCTCTAGGAGGTTCTCTTTATTATGTAATCTTCATAGATGATTACTCAAGAAAGACTTGGTTATATCTCTTGAAGACAAAAGACGAAGTTTTCAACAAGTTTCAAGAATTCAAAGCAAAGATAGAGAACCTCACAAACAAGAAAATCAAGATCTTGAGAACAGATAATGGAGGAGAATACACATCCAAGGAATTTGTTGCCTTTTGCAAATCGGCAAGGGTTAGGAGGGAGCTAACTGTTCCTCATAATCCTCGACAAAATGGTGTAGCAGAAAGGAAGAACAGATCTATTGAAGAAACTGTGAAGGCACTAATGAACGATCAAGGTTTATCTATGTATTTGTGGGGAGAAGCAGCCATGACAGCAATATATGTTCAGAACAGAATTCCCCACTGCATATTGAAGAATATGACTTCAGAAGAAGCCTTCTCAGGAAAGAAACCTAATGTGGAACACTTAAGAATCTTTGGATGCCCTGTTTACATTCACATCCCCAAGGATAAAAGGAAGAAACTAGAACCCTCAAGAAAGAAGGGCATATTTGTGGGATACAGTGAATCATCCAAAGCCTAGAGAATCTATATCCCGGAACAACATAAGGTTGAAGTCAGCAAAGACGTAACCTTCAATGAAAAGATGGCTTTCAAGAAATCCATAGAAGAAACTATAGAAGAAGAAGAGCATGAAGATCCTAAAGAAGAAAGCATGTATCTTCCAGGAAGTCAGAATGAAGAAACAGAACAACTTGATCATCCAATGCAACCATGTGAACCTATTGAATCAGTCATTGTACCCAAAACCAGGAAACATCTAGCTTGGCTTGAAGCTACTCTACAAGAAGCAGAAAGACTCAAAGCCCCAAGTGCCACCTTCAGAGAAAGCAAAAAGCCCAAAAGATTCTCCAACTATGCAACATGTATGACAAAGCTTCTAAGAACCCACCACATTTGAAGAGGAAGCCCAGAAAAAACAATGGAGAGAAGTCGTGACAGAAGAACATCAGTCCATCATGAAAAATGATGTATGGGAAATTGTGCCTAGACCCAAAGAAAAATCAGTAGTAACTTCAAAATGGGTCTATAAGATCAAACATGCAGCAAACGGAAGCATGGACAAATACAAAGCAAGGTTCGTATCTAGAGGGTTCTCCCAAAAGGAGGGAGAAGATTATGACGAGACTTGTGCTCATGTTGCCAGATATACTTCTATTAGAGCCATTATGTCTCTTGTTGCTTCCATGGGATGGAGTTTACATCAGATGGATGTAACGACAGCTTTTCTCAATGGAGCAACCGAAGAAGAAGTATACATTGAACAACCTCAAGGATTTAAAGTACACTCCAGAGACACTCATGTTTGCAGATTAAAGAAAGCCCTATATGGACTCAAGCAAGCTCCAAGAACTTGGTATTGCAGAATAGACAGCTAATTAATAAGACTTGGTTTCTCCAAGAGTCATGCAGATCCAAATCTCTACTACAAAGTTGTGAACAATGCACCTGTGATTCTACTGCTATATGTCGACGATTTATTCTTGACAGGTGAAGAGTCTCTCATCACCTAGTGTAAGAAGGAACTAGCTTCTGAGTTCGATATGAAAGACCTCGGTCTCATGCATTATTACTTGGGACTAGAAGTATGGCAAAAGCGTGGTGAAGTATTCCTTGGACAAGGAAAGTATGCAGTGAAGATTCTTCAAAAGTTTGGAATGATGGATTACAAATCCATGGACACTCCTATGACCACAGATATAAGGAAAGTAAGAGACTCAGACTCTGATCCAGTAGACTCGTCCCTATATCGGCAATTGATTGGGTCATTAATGTATTTAGTGAATACTCAACCAGATATTTGCTTTGTTGTAAACACCCTAAGCCAGTTCCAGGTGGAACCCAGACATGAGCATTGGATAGCTGCAAAGCATGTTCTAAGATATATTTGTGGGACGCTAAACTATGGTTTAAGATATACCTCATCCAGTGATATACAGCTTCATGGATTCACAGATTCAGATTGGGCAGGGAGTGCAGAAGACAGAAGGAGTACTTCAGGGATGTGTTTCATCTTGGGCTCCGCTATGATATCTTGGGGCAGTAGGAAACAGAAGTCTGTCGCACTCAGCATAGTAGAAGCAGAATATATTGCAGCATGTGAGGCATGTACAGAAGCAATATGGCTGAGAAAGCTGATTTCTGGATTATTTGATCAGGTACCAGATTCGACCATAATATACTGTGACAATCAAAGTTGTATAAGGCTATCCGAACACCCAGTGTTTCATGAACGGTCGAAACACATTGAGATCAAATACTACTTTATTCGAGATAAAGTCCAGGAAGGAGAAGTGAAGCTCCAGTATATCTCCACAGATGAGCAGACGGCAGATATTTTGACAAAGTCGTTGTCCAGGATAAAGTTTGCAAACTTACGAGACAAGTTGGGGATCGTGGAGATAACTCCCTTAGCTGAAAGGGAAGAGATGGCTCTCCAAATTGGGAGGGAGCACTGATATATATATATATCATTGATTTATGGACAGTCATTTTTCCAGTTTGGAAAATGATCCAGGATGGGCAGTACCTTTCCAATACAAAAAGTGGTTTGAGATTTTCTGACGAACAGGCATTTTCCAATTCGGAAAATGGTCCAGATCGGACAATCATTTTCGTAATGAAAATGGACCGATAGATTGTTGATGTACCATAGACAGCGATTCCCCTTGTGGCCAGTGTGGGGGAATGGTCTAGGACAGTCATTCTTCTTGGCAGTCACTCTTAGTAGTGGTCAAGTAGAATGGTCCGCCTCGTCGGGCAGTCATTCTTTCGAAGTTCACAGTTGTGAACAGTTTCGAAGAATGGTCCGTTTTGGAGGTTGGTGCAGGACAGACATTTCCTTAGGAAATGGTTCGGGCAGTCATTCCCTAGGGCAGACTCATTCTCTCTAGGTTGCACTATGTTTAGTGCCGGAATAATGGCCCAGTTAGGTGAATGGTCCAGGTTCAGCAATCAGGGACAGGCATTCCCTAGGGCAGACTCATTCTATCCAGGTTGCACTGTGTTTAGTGCCGGAGGAATGGCCCAGTTAGGCGAATGGTCTAGGCTCAGAAATCAGGGACAGTTATTCTTCCATGCTTGGGAAGAATAGTCTAGATAGCCCATGGTTGATGTTTTTACTATATGAGGGCAGATGCTCTTCCAGATCTCACAAATGTGAGTGGAAGAACGGCCCAGATGACTCAACTTGTATCATGATATTGTTTATGCAGGTTGATGATATGACCATTGTAGAGACCGTATGTCTCTGGACAGTAGTTGTATACTACTGTGGTGGATGCGTTCCATTGATTGTGACTATGTGTCACGGGTTAGTAGCCGTGTGCTACTTGGTATGGTTGTGTACCTCTGGATAGTAGTTATATACTACTATGGATAGACAAAGTTGTGTTCTATCAGATGACATTGTACTGATTGTCATGGAGATTATCCAGTTGGATAATGATGACGGTGCTCGTGATTTGATCATGAGATAGCATGTGTGGCTATGATGATGCTACCAGTTGAATGGTTTGTTTGTGCTCAAGACCATTGCCTTTTTTTATATACCTCCCTAGCTAGGAGGGAGTGTTGATATTATGGTAGTTGCGGGAGGTATTAACCTCCACTTGTGACCTTCGATGAGATTAGAATATTCCAGGAAGCAAGAAGAACCCTAAAAGACTTGGACATAACCCTAGAAGTAAAGTCGGCTAAAGAGAATATTTTAGCCTCCAGAAAGAGAAGTCAGCCCAGGCAGCCTGAAGAGAGCAGTATAAATATAAGGCGCCAAAGCTAATTTGCCACACACAAGTCGCAACTGCAGAAATCCAGTAGTGCGCAAGCATGGGCAGCAGCTGCAGCTGCAGTTACTGCAACCTGTAATTTCGGTCTTTTTGGGTTGGACTTTCTGATCAATCTTGGTTATCTTTGCTTGGTGCATTAGCCTTGGTTGGCTATTGATTTGCTACCGGAATTCTTCTCTCTGTCAAGGTCAAGGTGCTCGGGGGTGGCATTTGTGCCTATGGTTGGGTGACAATATTGATATATTGTCTATGGTTAAACGAGCACACCCACTTTTCTAACACAACTCACCTTGATCTTACCGCTACCTTAATCAATAAAGCAACCAACACAAAGGGCCATAGACTTGCCCTTAGCTTGCTATAGGATCCCTTGAGATTGCAAAGGAAGCCTCCTTTGTGTTGAACCCTTGTCCATCACTAAACGAGGGAAGTACTTGCCTAGGTGACAGTGGCAATTACTTCCATATGTTAGACTGATTTAGCATCTTGTGAAAGCTTTGCACAAGTGCTAAATTATGTGATAACGTTTTGGCACCGTTGTCACGAAGAATTGAGTCATTCTTCCTACGACATTTACTTGGTAAGCTTTTTTCCAAAGCCTTTCTTATTTAGCTTACATGGCAACTTTATTGAGGAAAGAATCCCTTTATCTCGTCTTGGTGTTCCTTGAGGGATCATCTGGAAACTCCTCTTATGTGAACACGAAGAAGGAGATATCCTAGTAATCCTCCTATATCTCGAATGGCTCTTCGACCATGGGTCTCCAATACTTTTACACCCTTGGACATGACTAGGATTCAAGGTTTCCCCCATGATCTTCCTAAAGACATTGATAGGTGGCTACCCAAGTTTTCAAATCATAATGAGATCTCTATTGAAGACCATTTGATTTCTTTCTATAATGCGTTGGGGCTTCGTGATGCCTATTATGAACATGAAGATCTCATCGTGAGACTTTTCTCTACCTCATTAACAGGGGATGCTAGGTGATGGTATAACAACCTTCCTAATAAAGGAATCAAAACTTGGGAAACGCTTGAAAGTACCTTTTTGAAAAGGTGGCAAGTCAAGAAGGATGGTAAATTGTTCTTGTTCCAATTTCACCATATAAAAAGGAAATAAGAACCTATCAACGAATTCAACGCAAGGTTTGATGCTTTGATAAAAGATTTCCTTGAAAACCTTAGACCAAAGGATGAGGCAATCCTTTTATGCTATAAACATGCCTTTGAAGGACAATTTGGTATTATTTTAAGAGACAAATCCCCCAAAACTTTACTGGAAGCCCAAGAATGAGCAGCTGAGATAGAAACCAATTTAATTGCTTCCAAATCAAATGATTAGCCTGCAAAGACAAGTGATGAAAATCTTACTGCACTGAAGCAAAGGCTTGAACAAATCAAGCAAGCTCAAGAAGCACTTATGGACAGGATAGATGCACTTGGGAAGGAGTGTAATCATTACAAACAGGACCTCAATAACATAAATACCTTGGAATATACAAATTGGACTGGGAATGATGTACCTTCACAAGCAACCTTTCCTATTACTAGAGAACAATTGGAGTTCAAAAGGGGCAAGGCCGCTAGGAAAGCCAAGTTTGAAATTTTGAATATTATGAATGAAGAACCCCGAGAGACGTCTAGATTTTCCAATAAAAACACTAACTCTGTTCTGTCAACATTCAACACAAATTATAATGACCAAGAGTCAAACATTGCCAAACCTGATATCCCTATACCAAGTACCTTCATAAAAGCCTAGGGTCGATATCAGCATTCAACCGTTCAACTGACTCACGTCATCATGGGTGATTTGCTTGATGAACTAAATAGGCCATTTAACTTTACCAACATCCAAGGTTATCCGCATGATATGTCCGAGAAGGCCATTGAGAAACTGCCAAATTTTCAAGGAAATAATGCTATATCAGCAGTTGATCATTGAAGCAAGATTAAAAACTTGCCTAACAGGTTTGGTGTTAAACACAAAAATGCCAAGATGAGATTATTTTCCCTATCCTTAGAAGATTATGCCTCAGAATGGTTCACAGCTTTAGCTGCTAATAGCATTAGCAATCTCAATGAGCTACAGAATGCCTTTTTCGATAGATGAGGTGAGAAGATGTCTCTTGGCTACTCTTACTACGGCCAAGAAGAATGAAAATGAGACCATGGAAGAATTCGACAACAGATTCACTCAGATTGTCCAGAAGTTGAAATCGGAATATTAAGCCCCTAGAACATGCAATTCTCCTCTACTACCTGGACTCGTTTGATGGGGACTTAGCTTTTCATTTGAGACAACAAGATCCCTGGGCCCTCACGGCTGCCCAACAAGCTGCCATTGAGGTTGAGAGAAATTTTTCTACCTCTAGAAAACCCAACCAAGCTAGCTCCTCCAGGACTAAGATTGAGCCTATGAAGAATAGCATCAATATAACTAGTTATGAGAATGAGATGTTAACCTTCCTAGCCGATGCCATCAAGAGAATGGACGCCAACTTTTCCAAACAAGCTGAAACCCTCCAATAGCATAATCAAGCTATGCAAAACAAGATAGTCCACCTAGAGAGGTAGGCCCGACAGAATAGGTTTCAACCAAGAGGGCGAGGTGGTTTGGACAGACCTAAGCAACCCCAACATGACCAAGATCAGAAGGTTCCCAACCCCTTAGAGGCCAACAATGTGGTAGAAGAAGAACCCTTCGCATGGTGTAACACATGAAACTTGCCACATGAGCAAGAAACCTGTCTGGTTGTAGAGGAAGCTACTAAGTTAGCAAGTGAGATGTACAATGATGGGTCGGGAATCCAATAAATTATGTCGGTGATATTCATGATATGATCAATACAATCTCTGATCCTCCTAATGAACAAGTTAAAGGGGTAAAGGACATTGACCAAGCCACTATTTATAGAGCCTTGGCCCCTAAACCCACTCAGGAAGAGATAAAGAGAAGAAGCCAAGAGAAGGATTGGAACACCTATTAAAGAAGGGGTAAACAAGTTCAACCTCAACCCCAAAAGCCTCCAACCCAGCCAAGTGTTCCTAGTCCTCAACCAGAGAGGACCCCAGATCTGCAACCCAAAGTGATCTTGCAAAGAGAACAGCCTATTCAGTCAACTTAGAATTCAACCAATGTTTTAGACATGTCCAAGGCTACTTTTGAGGATATCAACATTGATATGAGAGCTTACTTTTCCAAGTCTCATATAACTTATAAGCCTCCCTTTCATGGAGTTTGTGAAGATTCCATCACAAAGGAAGAGATTCAAAGAAATATTGGGACTAGGTGAAGAGAAGGATGAGTGCTTTGATGACACACATGTGATCTTACAGACGATGGACCAAGGAGGATTGAACAAAGACAATGACCCATTTTATACATCCCTGCAGGTAGGTATCTTATTGTTGCACAATTGCATGTTGGATTCTAGTGCTTTGGCCAACGTTATGCCCATGACTATTATGCAACAACTGGACCTCAAGGTAGCATGACCTTACCAGAACATTTGTGCCATGGATAGGAGAGAAGTACAAGTCCTTGGAGTGATAAAGAATTTGGCTATAAGATTGAGTATGTGTACAGATGTTGTTATTCTCATAGATGTTGTTGTCATTGATATCCCAGATTCCTGGGGCATGCTTATATCGAGGAAGTTTGTTGCTCACCTACAGGGATCTTTACAAATGGACTTGTCATATGCTATTATTCCCCTGTGTGATGGTACTTTAGTGAAATTGGATAGGGAAAGGTATAAAAGATATCATGTTGAAAACTATCAGACCTAGGAATAAATTTATGAACATGGTGGGATAAGATCTAAGTAGTAATGCCATCCTAGCTTTCTTTGTAGTACCTGAAGTCATGGAAGATGGAGATGAAGTTTGGAACAAGACTTATCCTTTGGAGGAATTGCATGATCAACCTATAAGAGGATTATGTGAGCAAGAGAGATCAACCTTAGACCATATTGGTGATTTAGGTTCTTTGACCATGGGAGACAAGAAGATGTGCCCACAGTTGGAGCCGCCTTTACCCCCTGATTATATTAGCCCCCTGTGTTATTGGATAGAGAAGAGTTGTGAATACATCCTCTCAGTCAAAGTTAGGTCCCAAGTGTGTGCCTCAAGACGATAATCCTACTTTGAACCTTGATACCTCACCCATTATCACTGACTCTGCCTTGATCCATTTTATTTCCCAACACATGGATGGGTTTCCCAAGGATGAAGATCTCATTAGATAGTTGCATCGGCTTTGTGATTTCAATGAAGATACTCTTAATTAGCCACTCTTACGTAGCTCATCATGAATAAGCTCTTTAAGCAATAGTTAGAATGTACTTTTGCTTCCCATGCAAGTTTTCCTTTCATTTGCATGTTTACTTTCCTGCATTGCTTGATTTGCCCGATGCATCTTCTTTTCCTTAGGGTAATTTCTTGCATGTCTTTCTTGAAAAAAATTGATTTCTGCAAAGTAGACTTTTTTATTACTAATTGGGATGGTAGATTCACCCCCAAATTTTACGTCATTTGCCGGCTTCCATGGTGTGTAGGCCATAGGTCTACGGTGATTCTGGAGTTCTCATACACTCTCACATAGAGTGCATGTCCCCGAGTAGGAGCCAAATGTTACCCCCTCCAAGGGTGACACTTTTGGATACCCTCGCAAGGATATCATGTTGTTGATTGCATGAGGTGTCATGCTCGTCTTCGCCAGATCCAGATAGACTTCTTCATTGATCTCCACCTAATTCATGATCATGCTAGCTCAGTCGTGGTGTAGCTCACTTTCGTCCCCGCTCCTCAAATGACAGATGCATCATGTTACAGTATGGCATGGTTCTCAGTTTGCTTCATTTGATATTCCATGTATCAATACATGTTTGGACATGATGATATAACTTAGCTCATCGTAAAGTGGTAAACACCTAAAGATTGTCTTTTTAGCACTTCATAACATTATATGGTTTTATTACTTGCCTCGTAGTACCTTGGGGAACATGTTTTCTTTTAGAAGTGTGTCATCTATTGGGTTGAATTGTATCACTGGGTGTCTAGACTAGATAGCATTATCCATGTCCCAACCATGCTAACCATTTTCCACTTCCTCGGTTCATTCATTCTATTCGCATGAAAAATATTATCCTGGTCATGTATGATTTCTCAAAGGTCAAAAGGAAAGGTCAAATCTAAGCCTRAGATAAATAGAGCCACTAAGGCTAAGAGGTGAAGAGCAAAGTTAAAAGCCAATCATTAAGCTTGAGCAAAGCCYCTCACTATGARGCCAATGCCTATTTCCCTGGTTTGTATATGAATATCTAAATAAAAGGGACTTGTTCAATAAACTGAACATCTAAAGAAAAAGGCTCAAAGGGGTAGTAAGAAACAGTGTCAAGGATGGTAACTCAATGCTAAGCTCCCTCTAGAAGGCAATTATAAAGCAAAAATCCTAGCTAAATGAAGCTAAATGAATAATAAGACCCGTGCATGTCTAAGACTTTGAGGGTTAAAACATGAACCCATTCCCCTTTTCCCCTTTCATCATTATTACTCATTATTGCCTATCTTTCACTTAGGCACTTAGGAAATATGGGTTGTCTTAGGATTTGATGCATGTATAAGGGTCAATGTTGTTCCCCTTGGTAAGACTTAGGCAAGTACTAAAACTAACCCCTTTGGTATGATGTGTTAAAGGATGTCACCAAGTGCCACCAATTAATGGCTTGCTAAGAAGCTAGACCCATCACTCCGAGTGGGTATTGTGCATTGGGATATGTGTATCATGCCATGAGATCCATGAAACTACCTTGGGATCCGTGTACTCTTCTATAGCCATATATATAGACATTGGGATCCATGACATTTGACTTGGGATCCATGTACTACATCGAGATACGTGTCATTGCATTGGGATCCTTAACAGTGCATAGAGACGCCACGTCATCACACATGCCAAATGGACCACTTACATGCATCCTCCTTTCTCAGCGGGACAGTTTATTGCATGCTCATGCATTATGTACTCCTTTTGTACCACACATAGGGTATTTAATGCATTGGAGATAGTGATTGCACGTTATGAGGGTGACTATACATGATGAATCACACCCCTTGATGACGTGGCATCTTTATTGGACCTTTGTTGGAGGAGCGCTAGCATCCTAGAGCCCACACGTGCCTTGAGATGATTTATTTAATGAGACGACTCACATGAGAGAGATGGTGTCATGCTCTTCTAGGGCATCTCTCCACTTTTTGGCCCATTCCTTTGAGATTTCCTTTGTGGTTGTTGGACCATTTTGACTTGCCTTGGTCCATTTGACTAATTTTGACTTGAGTATGGACCATTACTTGGACATGGACACCACATTTTCAGGGGCGCACCTCTCTTGGCCTCTACTCAGTCCATATATGTGATTTTATATTGTATTTGACCTCTTCTAAGAGGGAGGGTGTACCTTGTGAGCATATTACTTGATTATTTTATTATTCCTTATATTTTTCTCATGGTTTTATTGGGAAAATGGTTTAGAGCTCATGATTTGGAGCTAGCACAWGGTTTAGTATTGTAATTGAGGGGGCTTCTCACCTATAAAAGCAAAAGTCCTCCCTAATTTCAAATCATTGGAGATTAATGAGAASCTTGGCTATTGAGATCTATTGAATATTTATTTCTCTTCTTGTCAATTTCTAGATATTTTTCAATGGTTAGAATAATTTTCCTAGAGGTTGCTTGGAAGAACACGACTGCTACAAGGCCAAAGAAGTGCTCAATGCTCCACTTGGAAGGGTTTTAAGGTAAGATTTCTCACCATCCCTGTAAGCGTTAAAAGTTTATAGTTCATGCATTAAGATAGGACGTCTAATGGCTCTTCTCTTTCGCTTGGCTGACCTTTAAGTTCACCTTGTCTAGCTCCGAGAGAGACTCCTCGTGGATCAATCCTCCCTTGCGACCTTGAAGAATTCCTTCAAGCCCTAAGTGGTGCTTGAGGGGAAATCCTCTCGGTGCCCTTCAACCAATGTTATTAGAACCAGACCAATGACCGAACCAGTGACCCCAAAAATGTGAACCGGACCGAAACCAGAAAAAAACGAACAAAAAAACCGGTCGACCAAAAAATACATAAAATATTCAAATTTTGAAAAAAAACATATATATTCATGTGCATCAATATGAATCCAACCCATTTATATACAAATATGCAAAGTTCCTCATTTTTGTAGCAAGTTAGAGTGCATATAACCAAAATAAGACCAAGTGCAATCCATCTCTGAACCAAGATACATCAACAACGAGGCTTTAAATGGCCTCTAGAGTCCAAAAGAAATCATGCCATAACAAATAACTACATATCATCAAAATCATTACCTATATTAGGATCGTCATCATCAATGTCACCCTCTAGGCATTAAAATAAGATAGAAAAAGCTTAACATGCCTAAAAGTGATTTTACTTGAGTGAAGGGTACATTTTTACTAGGGTCGTGACAGAAGAGTTCAACAATCAATGGCACCAACATCGAGGTACATGGAGGGCTTGGTGCTCTTGAGAAAATGTCAGTTCCATACCCTCATACATGATAGAATCCAGTGGAAACATTGCAATACTACCAATCTTGAAATCCTAAAAATCGTTAAGTCGGTTGAATTTTGAATGGGACCTAAAATTTACTTTCTCCATATGAAGTCCAATGAGGTTGGAACTGTTATCGCACAGTTTGTAGTTTAGGTCATGTTATCCCTATTTTCTAGGGATAACTAGGAGATCATGTCTCGAGGCCCACAGGTCCCAGACATGGAGTATCGAGAGCAGGATTAACCTGAGCATGGCCCTGGAGGGCCCATCCTTCTTCTTCTTCGCCAGAATTTTCCTGTCAGCAGCAGCAGCATCCATCACCATCGGCTTGGACTTGCATCAGAGAAGACTCTTGCTCCATGAGGTAATTGG